>BQNB010063297.1:11112-35741 GCA_026074375.1 Tanacetum coccineum | reverse complement strand
AGTCAACAGCATCCGTGACTATTTCATCCACAGCTTTGTTCACTTGATTGGGAATATCTTGATTCTCTAACCTGTACAGTATGGACCTATGTTTGTCTAATCTTTCCTCCAAGGCTTGGTTCGCATCCACCAAATTCGCGATATGTTGTTCGAGTTCTCCTAGACGGTTGATTAAGATGGAATCTGAGGAAACTTGATGTGGCCGAGGTGGTAGAGGAATGGTTGTCATAATTGTTGTTGTTGTTGCAGTTGCGGCTGTGGTGGTTGGTAAAGTCCGATGCACAGTGGGAGAATCGGGTACTGACACAAGATCAATCATCAGTGAAGTCATAGGAGGGATAACAGAGGTGTCTTGATGGATTGTGATGGACACCATTGATTCAGCTTCTGTATCTGTTGTTGGCTTCTGAGGGTTTATTATTGAAGAATTGATCGCCAAAGCTAAAGTCTTTGGCTAGGTGTTGTAGAGAAGACAACGTCCCTATAGAGCTGGCAGGCTCCTCGGAAATCACTGGATCATCAGCCATCAGCTTAAGATTCTCCTGAATGTTAGGGTATGCAGTGGCGGTGAACTCTTCATCCATTTGTCCCAGTTGTGGTTGACTTGCAGCGTCAGTGGCCTCAGCATCTGTGTGTTCAAGGTTTGATCTAGCGTGAATACCAGGAGTTGATAGAGTTTGAGACACTGTATCATTACTAGGGTTTGGTCCATCCTGGCCTTCATCTTGTATACCAGGGTTTGGTCCAGCCTGGCCTTCGTCTGTAGCACCACTTTTGACTACGGGAGGCACTTCCTCATCTGATTCAGTGTCACTTTCAGTCAAGCCTAGTTCAGCATACAAGGACGATGATTTGTCATGACCCGAGGGTTCAGTTGGTGCTGAAGTACGTCTTTGAAAGATGTATTATTCAGTTGGGCTCTTTTTGTTTAGAGCTTGAAGATTGAGTAGAACTCGAGCAGCTTGCTCAGCACTGACTTTCTCCTTTCCTTTTCCCTCTACCTCTGGAAGTGGCTAATACTTTCTAGTATCAGTTTCCCTGAACACCACAGGTGGGAGAGGACCCTGATGTGCACCGTGAGCATCCTTCAGACTTTCTTCAATAGCCATTTGCATATCCGCTTCTATATCACCAAACCCAGGTTTAGTCAATGGATTACCCTCATCAACAAACTCATCGACCAGCTGTTGAGATCTCTTAAGGGTTCGCTTCTTTGCCACATTCCTAGCTTTAGATCGTTTGGCTGGTGGTGTTGCTTCAGTGGTTTCCTTAGCCTGCTTACGTTTCTTTTCCTTAGGCTTGGTTGGTGCTGGTTAAGGTTTCTTGGTTGCTGCTTTAGGTGCTACGGGTTTAGCTTGCTTGGTTATCTTAGGTTTGGTAGATTTTGCGGGTTTTGGTGCAGGAGAGTCAGGATCACTAACTTCTTCACCTGCAAGATATCTTTGATGCTTGGCTACTTTCTTCAGATAAGCATCGTAGTAATCTGCTCCTCGAATGTCATCAATGATGAGTTCATTCGGAATAGGCATCCCAAACACTTCCCTTTTGGTTCCTTTGGCACTGAATTTGAGATATCCCAGAATGGGTTCTTCAGTCGGCAAATAAAGGGGAGACTCAGGTCTTGGATGGAACTTGTACTTGCGTTGCAGGTGAAAGATAATCAGTTTTGTGAACCTCACACTTGGGATCACAATGAGAGTGGCTTTCTTCTTTCCTTGAGTGTGTTGTGCCAGATTCTTTTTGTCTTCAGTGAAGGTATGGATGGATTGAGTAAATTCTTCCCACATCCTTTCCGCATAATCGATATGAGCTCGATTGATGACGCCCCAAAGAATCTGCAACACTGGAGCTCTTGGCCTTTCAAACCCAGAAGTCTTTCCTGTAAGGCACAGATTGATGATTGTCGTTAGTGCCCTCCACGGTTGAAACATGTCATTAGTAATGACATTAGATAAGTGTTTGACTTGTTTTGGATAACCCAGACCGTTAACAAAGTTGATAAGCGTATCCTGAGTTAGATGGGAAGTAAAAGCCTCGTTGTTGTTGACTGGCGTGATCTGAAGAGCATCTCTGAGTGTGTCTTTAGTAAGGTTGAACCATTGCTCATCCAGTTGACACTTGTAACCCCCGTCGGTTCTGTCATAGCAAATAGTATCCCAGAACTGTTGAATATAGATAGCTGGTATTGTCAAAGAGGCAGTAAATGTTCTGAAGAAGTTGGTATGTTTCAGAATGTCCACCGCAATCTTGTAGATTGGGTTGCTTTGCGACTTTTCAGCATCCAGATAGCAATTGATTTTCCCTATTGGCACCCAATGAATGCGAGGCAAGATTTGTTCATTTGTGCGGGTAGGTGGTGCCAAAGCAGGTGCTTGTTCAACCGGAGCATTAACATCAGCCATTATATCTGCACAGTCACATACACAGAAAGACGTGCATACAGATAGGAGATGTTAGATGTGTGAAGGTCAATAGTTAAAGTCAACTATTCTGGTGAAGATCAATAGTTGAAGTCAACTCTTGAGGCAACGGAAGTTGACTCTTGTAAGAGACGACTTAACACACTGACTAAACCACAAGACCCAAAGACAGTTTACAAGGAAAGCAAGACAAAACGCAATGGATTAGTCACACTGAGCAAAACGCAATCTACAGTACACTTAAGGACCAAAACGCAGTGAATATTTAATGATAAAAACTCAAAACGCATGGAAGCAAAATGCAATCACATCAAAACGCAGCCATCAAAACGCAGGCATTATAATATTCAAAAATAGGCAAAACGCAACCATTTTAAAATTTTTTCGAAATGGGGGTTTGATTATTTTAATGTTTTAATTGTCTTCTAAGCAAAACGCAACCACTTGCGTTTTGTCCTATTCGATAATTAATAATCAAAACGCAACAAACAGATAAACCAAAACGCAACATGGATTAACATAGCAAAACGCAATTAGATATTCTAAACCAAAACGCAACTAGAATTTCTTATTCAAAACGCAACCTAGAAATTCTAAACCAAAACGCAACTAGAATTTCTTATCCAAAACGCAACCTAGAAATTCTAAACTAAAACGCAACCAAGAATATAATACCAAAACGCAACCAAGAATCTAATCAAAACGCAACCAAGAGTGCTTGACTACGCAGATTCTAATTTTCATTTCGAGACTTCCTACGCATAACACGCATAACACACCAAGAATGTTTTTAAACTTACAAGACTGCACCTCAACCACATTTAACCTTAAACGCACCATCTAATTGAAGTTTGACTCAAAGGGTTAGTACTGTTAGTTCAAAATACCCCTTAAAGTTTTCACAAATCATTTTTCTTTTCATACTGATTAAAAACAGATTATCTATTAACAAAATAAGATACTTATAAGCAATCTTAATTAAGAATAAGCACTTCTGCAGTGAATAAGAAATGTAAGAAAAAGATAGAAACTTACAAAACCCTTGCTCAAAACAGGGTCAAACAAAGAATCTACAAGCTCTAGCTTGTATAAAACAAGCTAGTGAGAGTCCATAAGCCCATCCAGAACTGGCTTATCATCCATAAAGTAAGCTGTGGTATATTTGAGAGTGATTTTTGTAATTTTCTCTTAACTACTTAACTAGTTAAACTTACTTGATTAAGGCAGCTTATTAATAAGCTGTACTGATGGCTTTTTGAACACAAAAACAATGAAGAAACTTGATAACTCGAATTGTAAATTAACTTAAAACCTCAAACTTGTATTAAAACTTGAAAGTGTTACAAAACTGAAAGTGAAAGCTGTAAATGACTTAAAACAAACTAAAGATAAGCTAAATTATTTTTTAGATTAAAAACTAACTAACTTGCTCAAAGGCTTACAAAAGTACTATAATACCAAAGTCTTCCTCTCTGACTTCAGCTATGCATCTTTTTTGGAGAGCAAAGACCAAGTGTGCTTGTTGTGTGAGGTAATTCTAAAGCGAATCCCAACCTTCAATTTCATTTGTGCTTCTTTGGAGTCAATCTCAGCCATTGAAGATACTTGGGAAAGGTGAGGGATTGCCAACATGGCATTTATACAACTGGGGGGGGGGGGTTAGTAGGGTGGATAAAATGATTTTGGCTAGGGTGTCGAGTGGTTTTGCAGGGTAGAAGGTATGGGAAGACATCCAAGTTGTACCTGGGTTTTATGTTGGGCGGGAAAGGTGCTTTTTCGGTAAGTATGGCAGCTTGGTCCCTATATTCATATAACTGAATGTAATCTCTGCCCAGTTGCCATTTTTGGTCCCCTCAAACTTGTTATTTTAGAACTAACAACTTGAGGTTTGGCAGTTTTGGTCCCTCAAGTTGTATTTTCTTCACTTGGATGACCAAAGACTTTGTCCTTTTCATTTCGTGCTTGGATTTGTTTGTATTTGGCTTTCTTTTTGTTCCTTTTCTTGAATATCCGTTTCCTGCACAATACAAATGCAAACATACAAATACAATGTATTTTTGGTACGTTTTTGGTCATTTAAGTCTGTTTAGAATGGAAAATGGTATGTGTAATTAAGCACATACCAGAAACCCCATACTACAGTATTGCGTGTCCTCACGCAATGCTATACGTAAACCACTCAAGAAAACAAGAATCTCGAATCCCTCGACTTAATTACCTCGAAAAGTAGCTAAGCGTTCGCAAAGGGGAACTAAAGAATCAATAGTTTTGATAAGTCCCGTTTTCACCATTTTTGATATGCACACTAACTATTCCTAATATTTTTGAATTTTTCTTTTCTAAACAACCTTTTTGACTTCCTTTATTTTATCAACATTGGGATCATAGAATGAGAAGTGTCCATAGAATAATCTACGGATGTCCTGACGGATAAATTCATCGTCCCTGATTTTTCACTAGATCCAAACCAAGCAATTAAAACTAGATCATATTGTCAATATAAGTCTAAATGTTTAGCACTTATACTTATGACTTGATGAACTTTTAACCCCAACAAGTATATATATTTCAATGTAATGTAACATTTTAACTCAGACCATAGATCACTTAAATCCTAGTCGTAATTCAAGATGAACCACGACTCAAATACCTTGTAACTTGATTTTAAAGAACAAAATTTTACTGTAGTACAGTTTTGCAACATCTTCATCATCAAAATCAAAGTTCTTTAAGCTAGGAATGTTGCTTAGTTTTGAACACCACCTAGCCACGCTCCCTAGTAGGATTCACAACCAACGACCGGTGTTCTTAGTTTTTGAAAAACCCACCGTTACTAGCGTAGTAGGAAAAACAACATCACACCTTCTTCCTAAAATGCGCTAAGGATAGGTCTAGTTTGATCCTCACCTATACCTCGCTTCCTGGTGAGATATCACAACACACCAAAAATCCCAGAAGTAAAGATGTCTTTATTGAACCCCCACCTCGTGTTAGCGGAGTGGGATAACACCCACATCTTTTCCATGCTCCATATACTCAAATGTATGCTTCATTGGGCATAATTATTAATATCATACCATTTTTCATTCATATTTACATCATGCCTTTCCCCCCCCCTATGTGGGCAATTTAACTTTCAAATTAATAAGAACAGAGAAAAAAACTCCGCTTTAAAGAATCAAGTTAAAAATATTAAGCTTTTTCTAAAACATCGGTTGATCCATTTAGTTAAATGAAAATGAGCACTATGATTTAGGCGGATTTAAGAGCTAATGGGGAGAAAAAGCCACAAGTTACTCATATAAGCTTTAGAAGAATCTTGCTGTCACACATAAACGTTAATATATACCTAACTTTCTTGTTTCTTCACCTCGTGAAAGCTTAGCCTACAATTGAGGAACTAGATAGGGCTCAACACGCCCGATCGAGTCAAAAATTATTCTCATTCTACCCATTAGGAAAGTCGAAACTGTGACAAAACACTTATTTTATTTTTGAAAATTTAAAAATTTTTTCATAATGTTTCTTGTATTTTGCAAGAAATTTGGTGGTAAAAACGCGATTACAATGAATAACAACGCCGCAGGCAATCACTCGAAGAACCCCCCCGATACTAGAACTAAACAACGTCCTCTATGTTTTGAAAAGTGCACAACGTAAATCTAAGGTCCGAGTTATAAAGTTTGCCAAAAGAATAAACGTAGTCTATTTGATTTGGATACTGGATTCCCAAAATGAAGCTGAGGATGTGAAACTCTTGATAAAAATACAAGCACGAGAGTTCTTCACAATCGGGCAATCCTGGACAATTAACAACACAAAAACACGGTAAATGGAAAAGGCAAACCTCCTCACGTCACACAATTAGAAAAATAGAAAGAAGATAGAAAGATAAGCATGGGGTGCCTCCCACGAAAGCGCTATGTTTAATGTCGCTATGCTTTGACCCATCACCTAATTTATTGGACATTGGGGAATGTCTGGAGATCCACGGACTACCAATTGTGGTACGTCCCCTCCAAAGTAGTGCTTTAAACGATGACCATTTATTGAAATTTGGGGCCTAGAGGTTTTAGGTTATAACTCGACATCCATATTGGAAATAGAAACTATGGTTATAGTTGAATGGTCCGCTCCAACGGTTCTTAAGCTTGCCTCAAAAATCTTCATCTAGAGTTAAAGAGGAGGACTCGAATCACCGACGTTGAAAACGCAAGTTTAGATCTGAGTCATTGATCTCTTTGATTTTTTATTATATTAATAATATTTCTCTTTATAGATCACAGAGTTTTCTCATAAGCATGATCACGAAGTTCGAATTAAAGTTCCCATTGGATGATGAAACTTTTCTGTGATCAACCCGTGTGGTTTTCAGGTCAAGTTGTATTGTTTTAAGGCCAGTAGGCTTTGACTCTAGCTCAATTGGCCAGATGGACAGCCTTTCATTAAACCAACTTATATGGAGTACACCGATGGGTTTTTTGTAAGCTGTGCGGAAAGCCCAAAGTGCTCATCTAATTATATCTACCAAGAGGCACGATTTCCGCTCGAGCTGTCCTCTCAAGAATTCGTTTTCAAACCACGATTGGATACCTCAACTTGTCCACTTGTTTTTGATGATACGCGTGTGTGAGAGACGATGAAGTGACTCCGAATATAGGAGCATGACCTTTGCAAATGGGTCATTGCAAAAATATGTTCCCGCGATCACTTAATGATAGCACGAGGGGCACCGAATCTGGCGAAGAGAGATTTTAAGAACTTTGCAAACAACTCGGCTTCATGGTGGGGATGCGCTTTTGCTTCAACCATTTTGATAAATAACAACGGTTCACGAAGTATGTATTTGTATGCCATATGGAGCTGGTGAATAGGCCCCATAAATTCAACGCCCCAGACGTCAAAGAATTCACAAACTTGGATGGAATTTTGTGGCATCTCCTCCCTTGAGAAAAATTTTCCTTGACGCTGGCAAGATTTACAGATTTTAACCAACTCATGGCATCTGTTTGTAGATTTGTGAGTCCAAAAGAAATCCGAATCGAAGACTTTTCTTGCTTGTGTATTAGCACCGTGATGTCCTCCAGGTTGGAACCATCGTGCAAGCCATAGGATGTCCTTGGCCTTCCTGCCAAAAAACACATGTCGAATACTTGATCCGCACATTTTATTAAATAGAAATGGGATCTGTCCCAAAATAAAGCTTCACGTCTTTTGAAGAATATTTCTTTTCTGCAGGTAACATCCTTTTGATCACAATAATTTACCGCATGGAATTTGCTGATGTCACAGAACCATGGGTACAAAGCACAAGAACACCATCGAACTAAGAGTTCAAGAGGAAACTTTTCATTATATCTCCTTTGGATCAAGAGCCATTCTGTAGGATCCTCTAATCGAGATAGGTGAACCAGCCGCTAGGTTCATCACTCCCTTTATTCTTCAACCTACATCAAATGTCCGAACTCTTTTTAAGGAGCATAACCATCGAGCAATCTCGCCCTAAGAACTTTCTTTAGCAAAGTGAGATACTTGAGGGCGAATGGATCCATAAATTATACACTGCATTTGTTCATGACAAGGTAAGATCGGAATTTTCCAATGCGTACACCACGGCTAACATTTTCATTCACTGTCGTGTTGTAATGTGAATCCGCCTCATTCATTTTTTACTTGCATAAAGTATAGGGCCTTAAAATGTTACTACTCATGACGTAGCCCCAATGACTGCACCTAAGGCGAATCGTCATTGCATACGCACATAAATTTCAAATGGTTCATTCAGTCTGGGCAATCAGGAAAGGAGCCACGTGTTAGATTCATTTAGAGTGTTAAATGCCTTCAATACCCTCTTTGAGTTGAAATAAAACGGAGTCTGGTTGTATCAAGTCCAATGGTCATGGGACTGCTATTTTGATAAATTCTGGATGAATCTTCAAAAAACCCGGCAAGCCCAAGAAAACCTACGGACACCATTACATTAGTCGGGTTATAGGATCCTATGGCGATTAACGTCAATCTTAGCTCGATCCACCTCAATTCCCTCGACTTTGCAAATTTTATGTCCAAGAACAATCCTCCTTAACCATGAAATGGCTTTTCTCCCATTTGATAGCCTAAAATTGGTGTCTTCAACACCGCTTAAGCACTTTTCCAAATGGGTTAGGCAGGGTAGAAAAGAACATACAAAAACCAAAAAATCATGCCCCCCCCGCCATAAACACTTCCAACGTTTTTTCGATCATGTCGAGGAAGAATTGCCAACATACATCTACTGGAATGTGCCTGGTGCATTGCAGAGGCCAAATGGGCAACGTGCGTAGGCAAAGGTTCCGTATGGGCAAGTAAAAGTTTTTCTATTTCCTGATCAATTCTGGGTCGATGATAATTGAAAATAACCCGGAAACCATCGAGAAAACAATAGTATTCGTTTCCCGCAAGCCACCTCGAGCATTTGGTCCATGAATGGATGAGTGGAAAGTGAGGGTCTTTTTCGGTGGCTTCCTTCAACTTTACGTAGTCAATGCATACCCGCCATCCCCGTAACCCATCGAGTTAATCAATTCAATTGCTCATTCTCAACTACGGTAAAACCCCCTTACGTTTGGTACACAGTGGTACCGGCATACACCATGGACTATCCGAGATAGGGAAAATTTAATCCGCGTCAAGAAGTTTTTCAACTTCTTTTTTTAAACAACGGATTTTTTGGGTTTACCCGTCTCTGATGTTGGACCGCTGGTGTGTAGTCCTCTTCCATTAGAATTTTGTGAGTACAAAATTCTGGGTTAATACCCTTGATATCGGAGAGTTTCCAAGCGATGGCTCGCTTGTGGGACTGCAACACCTTTATGAGAGCGGCTTTGATTTCCCAGACACTCAATATTTAGCAATGAGACTGGTAAAACTTGTTTGTCTCCTCCAAAAATGCATATCGAGGTGGTGAGGTAAGTCTAAGAGCTCGACCTCGAAGGTTCAACAATTGATGTTTCATTGGTTTTGGTTCACAAAGCTTAAGTTCTTTTCTATCCTCAGGAAAAGTAATTGCAAGTGGTTGGTGAATGTGATAAGGCTCACTATATAGGATAGCTTTCAAGGAGAAGTAATGTCCTCCTCGGGACTCAAATTCACATCATCAATTCCTGACTTCTACAATACAGAAAGTTCAGCCGCTGATTCTCAAGAATGAAATCAACTACTCTCGAATGGAGTGAGGGTGGGATAAGTGGTATATCGACAATTGGTATCAAAGCAGATTGGAATTCCCAAATGTTAATACTTCCGAGAAACCTAAAATCTCTTAAGGAAAAATATTCACACAAGCTCTACTCAATATCGGGAAGTCGACCTTGTTAACTGATTCTATGGCATTGTAGGAGAAATTTTTCGTATCACCTACTTTGAAAGTCACAGATTGGTCATCATGTCTTAAGGTCATCTTTTCACCGTGTACATCAATCAAGGCTCTTGCCGTTCTTAAAAATGGTCTTCCTAAAATCAACGGGACTCTAGGGTCGGCATCATAGTCAACTACCACAAAATCAGCTAGAAAATAGAAGGTTCCAACCTTTACAAAAACATCTTCGGCTATGCCGGTGGGAGTGGAGATCGATCGGTCGGCTAACTCGAGTATCATCCTAGTTTTGGTCAGTCTTTGGAGATTAAGCTTTTCAAAGACGGAGAGTGGCATTAGATTGATGCTTGCACCGAGATCGGCCATGCCAACATTCCAACCAACGCTGGAAATCAACACTGTATCAAAAATCGACCTGGGTCCTCCTAATTATTTATGGAAATGCCTTAAGGATGAACAGGCCGATCATTTTCATTAACCGGTGTTTTGGTTAATTCCAAGATCTTGTCTTTGTTGTTCAAAAGCTTTCTGAACATCGGTGCAAACTTAGGCATGTGCAGGAGAGCATCCGCGAAGCTCAGCTCGAAGTGGAGATTCCGAAAAATTTCCATGAATTTCAAAGCTAAAAGGTCGTCCTTTTCACGGATTTTCTCCTTGTTTATCCTAGATGGATATGGTAAACTCGCTTTAGTTCTAGGCATGACAACTGGTTCATCAACTTGGACTATGTGGAGGTTTGGACGTCACCCCCCCCCCCCCCCCCCCCACTCTGGGACTTCCGAATAAGAAGCACCGTGTCCTTTGTCACCTCGGTTTCAACTTCCACCACCGGAGGTGGAATTTGAGGTCCATCATATGAAACACCGCTTCTGGTGGTGATTGCTTTCAATTCACCCTTCGGGTTAGCAATGGTGTTGCTAGGAAGAGAACCCGAACTTGAAGTAGAAGCTTGGTTGGAATTTACGATTTTGGTGAGCAAGTCGGTTATGTTGGACATTTGGTTTTGCATGTGTTTGCATAACCGCATCATTAGCCTGACATAGCTCCTCAAAATCAGTTATTTGACACACCCGAATGCTTGATGACTGACTTGGTAAGCTGGGTGTTGATTAACCGGGGGTTGATACATTGGGGCTTGTTGTAATGAACCTGGGGTCAGTTGGATTTGACCCTGGTTATAGCTATTCCCACGGTTTTGGTTCTGGTTCCAACGCTTCTGATTGTTTGGCTGCTGTTGTGTTGCATGGAGGAAAACCTAGTTGTCTGATTTGGTATGCCATACGTGGTGTGACGGTACGGAAATTTCCTTGGTTGAAATTTGTTGGGCGGCTTGCTTGCGAGACGTAATCTTGGATGTTATCTTCGGTGATCTGTTCTATCGGTAGCCGACAGTTAACGATACGAGTGGGCCACCACCGCAGGTAACACAACTTTTGCTCAACCCTTTTACGGAGCGGGAGCTGGAAACTGGATATGTCTTGCTTGCGAGAAGTAAAGCTCTAACCATATCTACAATTCAGCAACATCGGGGGACACACTCCCTGAGGTGAAGCGCTCGTCACTCAACTTTAGCCACAATGGCTTAGCTTCGGAGTGACGTACTTTGGATTTGCTTGCCTCCGATATGGCTTGAGCAATCAGCGGGCCATTGTCCAAAAAGTATACACCTGCCGCAGAGTTCAAGAGTCTTGATCATAACAATTAAAGGCATTGTAAAATGTATCAAGTTGGTGAAGCTCCCGAGAATCCATGATGTGGACATGCTCGGAGAAGATCTTGAATCTATCCCAAGCCTCACTAAACGACCATCAAATCTTAGTTTTGAAAATAGTATTTTCGTCCGAAGATATTGTCGTTTTAGAAGGTGAAAAACTGATTGATGAATTTAGCAACGAGGTCATCCATGTTGAATTGAATCGAGGGGGTTCTTTCTCAAGCCATATCCGGGCTGCCCCCTCGAGAGAAGAAAGGAAAAATGCATCAACTTAATTGATCGGTCGGGACAAAAAGGGGGTGTGGGAAATCTCAAAGTAGAGGTGATTTTATTGAAGTAACGGATGTGGGCATGTGGGTCCTCTTTGTCATGTCCGAAGAACTGCTTGTTCTGGACAAGAGTTAGCAACCCATGCTTGATCTCAAAATTTGCTGCCTCGATTTCAGGAACAACAATTGCGTCCTCGTATCCCTCGGTGGGAAGCCTAGGGAGAGGGGGGAGCAATTCCTGCCATAAGTTCCGATTATCAGCCATCCGTACTTTGGATAGGTTCACAAGATATCGGCAGAACCTTGTTGTTGTCGATCGTTACGACTTGGAGAACAGTCGCATGCACTAAAATAGAGAATAAGAAGAGAAAATTTACACTAATTTTTTTGGTTTTTTCAATGATTTATTCACAATGTATTTTACCGGACAATGAGATAAGACAACTTTAACCAAATAATCTACTTACTTCACGGTAGCTCTCAAAAATGATAAACGCACAGGTGAGCGGAGGAGTAGGAATAGCGCGAAGCTTATTTCTCCTTTCGGGTCGTAGTTCCTTGGAACAACCCTCCTTAAACCCACTTTATAGTTTGTTTAACTTTTCAAGGTGAGCCGTATGTCGTAAGAGACACAAATGGCAAGTTTTTAAATCTTTTGTTCGAGTTGGGAACCAATAAGTTCACCGGAAGTTATTATGATAATACCTCAGTTGAGAATATTATATTTTGGTATTTTTACCAATTTGTGAATTTTATTTCTTTTTATGGAAAATGTTTTTATATTTTTGGCTTTTTCTTTTGTTTTTGTATGATAATTATACTAGTAAAAGAAAATGAAAAGTATTTTTGTTCTTTTTATATTTTTGTAGAAGAAAATATTCACAGCTTTAAACACAAATTGTCAATACGTAGAGATAATCTTTTTCACAGCCTCCCCGGCAGCGGCGCCAAAAATTGACCCGCGCGAACTCACCTCTTAAAAATGTGAACAAATACAAACATGTATAAATACACAACAAGGGACGAAATCACGCGAGAGCAATGAATCCGGAAGCAATATAGAGTGTTCCCGGGTCGTTATGTCCCAACGAGACTATGGATGGAAAATCGAGAGACGATTGACGATTGATGTTTGAAAATGACAAGGATGTGATTGGGAACTAAACTTAATGAGGCAAATCCCATAAAAATAAGCAAAGAGAATAAGCTAGAACAAGATAAAAGCTAGAATGCAAAAACCTAAAACATATTTTAACTAAGGCACAACTAGGCTCAATAAGCTTAAGGCCAATTAAAATAAGCTAAACTAACTCTAAATAAGCAAAATCAAAAAGCAAATAAGCTAAATTGAATAAGATAAACTCAACAGTACTAACAGTTTTAACTACCAGTATTAACTTGGAGTTAGTACTGCCAGTTTTAAGTTAGTACTGTTAGCCTAAGTTAGTACTGCTAGGCTAATAAAACACAAAGAAACAATAAATAAGCAAACAAGCTAAAACAGAAGTTTAACTACCCAAAATAAGCACTTAAGCATAAGGATAAGCAAACAGAATAGACTATAATGATAAATAAGCTAGAAAACTAAAACTGATAAACTATTGAAAATACTTTGAAAAGGAAAATAAGCTTAAATAAGCTTACTCCTAAAAACAGTAAAGGAAAATGGTTTAATCTATTCTAAAAAGCTAAGGAAATTAAATAAGCAAAAATAATAAGCTGATAAGCTAGAAATGAACCACCAGTACTAAAGAGTTTTTGACTCTAACAGAACCTAACTTGGAGTTAAGTACATGGAAGCTTTAGTTATAATTGCTAGTTTAACGATTCCCAAAAATGAACTAGCAGTACTAACTAAAGGGTTAGTACTGTTAGTTCAAAATACCCCTTAAAAATCATTTTTCTTTTCATACTGATTAAAAACAGATTATCTATTAACAAAATAAGATACTTATAAGCAATCTTAATTAAGAATAAGCACTTCTGCAGTGAATAAGAAATGTAAGAAAAAGAGAGAAACTTACAAAACCCTTGCTCAAAACAGGGTCAAACAAAGAGTCTACAAGCTCTAGCTTGTATTAAACAAGCTAGTGAGAGTCCATAAGCCCATCCAGAACTGGCTTATCATCCATAAAGTAAGCTGTGGTATATTTGAGAGTGATTTTTGTAATTTTTCTCTTAACTACTTAACTTTTTAAACTTACTTGATTAAGGCAGCTTATTAATAAGCTGTACTGATGGCTTTTTGAACACAAAAACAATGAAGAAACTTGATAACTGGAATTGTAAATTAACTTAAAACCTCAAACTTGTATTAAAACTTGAAAGTGTTACAAAACTGAAAGTGAAAGCTGTAAATGACTTAAAAACAAACTGAAAGATAAGCTAAATTATTTTTAAGATTAAAAACTAACTAGTTGCCTCAAAGGCTTACAAAAGTTCTATTTATAGCCAAAGTCTTCCTCTCTTGGACTTGCAGCTTATGCTTCTTTTGGAGAGCAAAAACGAAGTGTGCTTGTTGTGTGAGGGGATTCTAAAGCAAATCCCAGCCTTTAATTTCATTTGTGCTTCTTTGGAGTCAATCTCAGCCATTGAAGATACTTGGGAAAGGAGGGATTGCCAACATGGCCTTTATACAGCTGGGGGGGGGGGGTTAGTAGGTGGATGAAATGATTTATGCTAGGTGAGAAGTGGTTTTATTGCAGGGTAGAAGGTAATGGGAATACATCCCAAGTTGTACCTGGGTTTGTTGGTCGGGAAAGGATAGCATATTTGGGTAATTGCAGCTTGGTCCCTAAAGTCCTTATAACCTTGAATGTAACTCTGCCCGGTTTGGCAGTGTTTTGGCCCCTCAACAAGTTATTTTAGTAATACAACATGGAGGTTTTGGCAGTTTTGGTCCCCTCAAGTTGTATTTTTCTTCACTTGATGACTTAAGACTTTGTCCAATCATTTCGTGCTTGGATTTGTTTTGTATTTGGCTTTACTTTTTGTTCCTTTCTTGAATATCCAATTCCTGCACAATACAAAAGCAAACATACAAATACAATGTATTTTTGGTACGTTTTTGGTCATTTAAGTCTGTTTAGAATGGAAAATGGTATGTGTAATTAAGCACATACCAGTGCTTGTTCAACCGGAGCATTAACATCGGCCATTATATCTGCACAGTCACATATACAGAAAGACGTGCATACAGATAGGAGATGTTAGATGTGTGAAGGTCAATAGTTGAAGTCAACTATTCTGGTGAAGATCAATAGTTGAAGTCAACTCTTGAGGCAACGGAAGTTGACTCTTGTAAGAGACGACTTAACACACTGACTAAACCACAAGACCCAAAGACAGTTTACAAGGATAGCAAGACAAAACGCAATGGATTAGTCACACTGAGCAAAACGCAATCTACAGTACACTTAAGGACCAAAACGCAGTGAATATTTAATGATAAAAACTCAAAACGCATGGAAGCAAAACGCAATCACATCAAAACGCAGCCATCAAAACGCAGGCATTATAATATTCAAAAATAGGCAAAACGCAACCATTAAAAAAATTCGAAATGAGGGTTTGATTATTTTAATGTTTTAATTGTCTTCTGAGCAAAACGCAACCACTTGCGTTTTGTCCTGTTTGATAATTAATAATCAAAACGCAACAAATAGATCAACCAAAACGCAACATGGATTATCATAGCAAAACGCAATCAGATATATCAATCAAAACGCAACTAGAATTTCTTATCCAAAACGCAACCTAGAAATTCTAAACCAAAACGCAACCAAGAAATCTTAGGCCAAAACGCAATAAGGCATATTTTATTAAAACGCATTCAAGAGCATAACCAAAACGCAACCAAGAATCTAAACACCAAAACACAACGAAGAATATACAAACAAAACGCAATCAAGAATTCTATAAGCAAAACGCAACTAAGAATGCTTGAACACGCATATTCTATCTTTCATTTCAAGACTCCCTACGCATAACACTCATACGAAATACATCATTTTTAAGCTTACACGACAGCACCACAATCATATTTAACCTTAACCGTCATCATCAATAAGTTTGACTCAAAAAGTCAATCACAATATGAAAATCATTAGGACCATAAACTTAGTGATGGGGGATTCAGTTCAGACAACCACGAAGCATCATTTGATTATTCTAAAACTAACCCAACAGATAAGATTCAATTACAAACACTAACTACCATTTATATGATGGATTCTCCCGAATACCCAAAACACTATGATTTAAAGCGTATTCAGGAACAAGGAATCAAGATAAAGTATATTAAAATGATAATAGACACTAATCAAGCCATACCTAACCACGAAATCACACCAGTAATCACTAGAGGGGCAAATCGCAAAAAGGGGGGGGTGCGTTTTGAGTTGAGAGAGAAAGAGAGGATGTTTGACTGGTTCTTGATAACTTTGACCAAGTCAAAACGCAACTCCTACTTATACTAGGTACAACTTTCATCTATTGGCACATTTGACCCCTCCCTTTCATATTTCTTTTAAATTGATGATTAATAGTTACTAAGGGATTGAGTAGATTGCATAAGTGGCACAATTGGTCCTTTATATTTTATCAGCCTAGGATACAATTAGCAAATAGCACATAAGACCCTATACTTGCATATAACTGACATATTTGGCCCTTGTTGAGTTAACTCAAGTTTAACTCCCCCTTAAACCATAACCCCTTTAGTTATTTAATTTTTAACCCACGTCACAAAATAGCTCATACGTTTTAAATAAATTTTATAAAACGTTCACGAAAATTAGTCGAGTGAATACTTATTTTTATTAGAAAAATAATTTAGAAAACAATGGCGCAAGTTTCGCGGCTCGACTCATCCGTTAAGCCGTTCAAATGGGTCCCGAACCGAAAGTTGTAAAAACTACCCAAAATATTTACACAACTAACCCCCATCTTTTTATAACATGTCACCACTAATTATAACTTTTAAAAACATTTATATAAATATAAAAAGTTTTACATTTCATTTTCATTTCCATCTCTATACATACACACATTATAACTAATACACACTTCTCCTTCATAAGTTTCCGGCGCCGATCACCACTCCGGCGAGCATGCAGTTTTGACCGGCCAACTGCGTCGCTCCTCTCCACCACTCTCATCCTTCCCACTCCGAGTCATCTCCACTTCCATATCACCATCACCCTCTTCCTCAACAAACCGCCACCATCATCCTCATCACCATCTCCATCGCACCATCATCATCCACCACTACCATCCTTGTCATCATCATCCACGCCACACACAACCAACACCACCTCACCATGACCCACCACTCCATCTCCGACCCAAGGGGGTGTTCGGTGTGGGTTTTATCACCAAGACGAGGGTGCGTTTGGTTGGTTTACAACCAAGTAGGGTGCGTGTGGTTGTCATAAGACCAACGGGTGCGTTTGGTGTTCTTATGCACCGCAGAGGGTACGGGTTGGTCTTGTTAAAACGCAGCAGAGTGCGTTTGGTTTCGTGACAGCCACCACCACAAGGGTGTGTTGGACTGCCGGTTTCATAACCCATCCGGGGGTTTGTTTTGCTGAAAAAAAATCAGCTTTCGGGTGTGTTGGGTTTACTAGGTCATAGGGTGCGTCGGGTTAGTCTTTGCCGCACATTCAGGAACGTTTGGGTTTACTGAGTGTACACGAGAGGGTAGGTTGTTCTATTTTATATCTACTCTTTGTGTGTGCGTTGGGTATAAGAAAACAAACATAGAGTGCGTTTGGCTGTCAACAGGCAACACGTGTGTTTGGTTTGGTATAAACAGCCGCAAGGGCTGTTTAGGGGGTCAAAGGGTGCTCGTTTGGTTGTTATGCCGCAGCAAGGGCTGCGTTTGGGTTGTGCTTTCATGGGTAAGGGTGCGTTTGGATTTCGATTCAGCGACATAGGGCGCGTTGGTATAGTGACAGCGGGCCAAGGGTGTTGGTTTTATAGAAAATAACTAGGGTGTTTGGTTGGGTTTCTAATGGTTCGAGGGAGTGCCGGTTAGTTTGTACTAAACAATAAAAGGGGTTCTTTTGGTTGAGATAGAAAACGACGAGGGCGTGTTTGGTTTAGCGAATCAACGAGGAAACGACGAGGGTTTGTTTAGTTTATATATCAAAACGACAAATAAAAATAACTTAAGGTTTAATAAATATTAAAACTGGATGATATTATTTGGTGGTTTTAATCGGTTAAATCAAATAAATATCCTTAATAATGGTTTTAAATTATAATAATAATGGTGTTTATCTTATATTATATCTAAACACGCGGGCATTTGAAATATTGAAACGCGATTGATTTCAATATATATTCATTAACTGAAAACGGTTAGTTTTGCGAAAATGGAAAACGATTTACAAACGGAAAAGTCATGACGAAAATTTATATAATTTTCTATATTTACGATTTACTAAAACTTTATAAATTTAGAGAAACGATAAAAGGAATTAAGATATGTTTTAAGATATATTAAATGGTATTATACAATAACCTGGACAACGAGGAAACTATACTTTTACATATAAGGCGATGTGTTTTAAACCCGACCTGTTAACGAATTAAACAATAATTTTAAAATATTTAATTTATTTATATTAATGGTTATAAATGTTACCAACTTCGGCTTGTTTTAGTTATAATAGTAAGATACGTGTAATTTTATTTCAACAGTCTTCTGTTAATTAAATTGAGTCAAATTTATTGGTTTAATTAACACTCGCATTATTATATTAAGACCTGCAAGATATTATACTTTTCATTAATCGTTTGATTGATTGTTTTTGTGATATAATTTACGGTAAGAAATGTATGATAAGGGTTATTTTTCATAAGAAGTATATAAGAAATATATTATTACACGCTATTTGCGTAATTTCAAATTATTTATTTAACAAAACCTACAAACCATTACAATCTGAGAATCTAATCTTTCTCAAGTGTGCGTTGACAAACAATCCTCGGGAAAACCCAAATGAGTTATCCTAGGCTAGAGAGACTTAGCCGTTAAGACTAGTTGCAACTTCTCGGTCGAACCTTTCCGGTCTTTCCGTTCGTGCTGTGCATATTGCATGCCTTTTTGGCAAATCGTTCTTCATCATCGATGTGAGTTTATAGCCCCTCTTTCACTTGTTTTACATTTACTTTACAAATCTCGGGGGAGAATACATGCTCAATTTAACTTGTTTACATAATTGTTCACAATATCTTTTACCTCACTTTTACACCTGGTTACATACTTGATTTTGCAATTCATTACAAACACATTTACATGGTTGATTTCAAATTGGTTTACATACTTATTTGCATAGCTCGCTATGGGATACATTATTTGACTTTATTTTTGGTCACAAATGCATACTTTACATTTGAAAGATTTACGATCTCATGATTTGTTTGGCGCTTGCGCGGGCCAACAGCGTTTACATGCCGGGTGTTGCAGATGGAACACCCATGATGGGAACACATTATTTGTATCACTGCCCGAATCGGGTACATACAACAAGTCTACGTCACAGTGTCATGAACTGTAAATCACTTGGAGGGTGAGCGCGAATGTTATGAAATAGATCTATTTGGGATTGATAATCCCCGTTCGAGTGATTAGCTATCACTTGGCAAACGAACGTTATAGCATGTTGTCTGCGCGTATGTTATGAAATAGATCTATTCGGGATTGACAATCCCACGTTGTCGAGGGGTGATAGTTAAGCCTAATCACCTTAGGCTAAAAATAAAAATAACGACCTGGTCCTATGCACCCAGACTTGGAACTCCTGATGGGGACCACAGGGCCCCCCCAACCCCAAACCATACATATTGGAACATCTTGGTGAGTTAAATTTGTCATGCTTATTTACAAAAATCTTTGGTGATTGAAGATTGGTACTTTTTGGTTTGGGTAACATAAATGGGTTCGTGCAGTTTTATAAACAAGTTTTCTTGGTTACTGGGATGGACTAGGGGATTAAATATATTTGTTGAAAACTTACATTTCATATTATAAACTAATCTATGAATCTCACCAACTGTATGTTGGACCTTTTAAGGCATGTTGTTTTTCTCAGGTGAATTAGTGCTTGGATTAAGTTGATGTGCATTAGAGTCTTTAACATTAAGTTCTTTCCATGGTGGTGATATGCAATTATGTTTTAGGTTAGGACAAATGTTTATATCAATTTCAAGAAAATCAACGAGATAACTTTGCAAACGACATTTAGCGGGTCATTCTCATGTTATCTGGAGTGTGTGTATTAATGAAGTTAACGCTCCCTGACTTATTTCCGCTGCGACACATTTTGGGAGTTGTGTTACGATGGATCAGAGCCAAGGTTATAGAGGGGGGAGAACTAGGGTTGCAATATTGTTACCCTAGACTATAACCACTTTCAAAATATGGCATCACATAACTTTCTAAAGTGCATTACAAATACTTGCTTAGTGCTAGTTACGTGCTGCATTATTGTACTTATGCGACTACATATACGTAATATATATGCTACATCTTTTATCGTATATCGAAACCAGTTTATTTCTTAAGAGTTATTTATTTAAATACCAGAGCATTTCTTAAAAGACCATTTGTGAGATGCACACGGGTCTCAATTATACTCGACTTGTGAGTTCTACATGGTCTCCTTTATCTCTTCGACATTGTGAGGTTGCAAACGGTATCATTTCGTTTCAGACATTGCGAGTTAAGCAATGGTCTCTAAGGATTATTATTTTCTTCTAGCATTATACTATATTTGTATTACACGGAGACCCGTTATTAATTTTTGTTTACATGGAGTTATGTCTGCAATTAAGTATTAACAAAGTCTTGTATGGGCGATTTGTAATATAAGGATTGATATGTACTTGCTATGTAAACAAAACCCGTCACCGTTTGTTTACATGGTTTTGTGTGGATCTGAGTATACAAGTGCTTTGTCTGGGCGGACTTGTAATAGAGGATGATACGATAATTGCTCTGTTAACTCATTTATAAGACTTATCGTATTTACTCTAACGAGTCCTATATTAATTCTTGAACTCTATGTTGAATCTCGCTGGTAGTTCTGTACTCCCAGTTCGCATGGACGGAGTTTCAAATCACTCGTTCCATTACTCTTCTAGAGCATCCACATCGTCATGTCATTCACACCTTGATAAAACTTTGTGAGTACGTCGTATTGGCTATCAGAAATTATTACGTAGGTTGATTTTTTAATCTATTTATTTGAAAAAGGATTGGAGCCTTTCTTGTTAATAAATAAATTATAAATCAGAACATAAGTTTATCATTTCTACTTACATAAATTTGGACGCTTACATTATGTAATAAGAATTTAACTGTGGGGGCTTAATGGTAACGATCTGACACGGGTATGAACCTGGAAATCGATATCATCAGAATCTTAAAAGGGTCTAGAGCACAATGTGTCTTATTACTCAGGCAAATCTTAAGGACTCACTTGAGTACCTTATCTCATTCTTAAGTTAGTACTTTGCCATTGCAAGTCCTTGCAATCACGAAACTGTACTGTGGAGCTAACAGCTGAGTATGCATATTCCCTTCCCCATATGTTCTGTATGCGTTTTTGGTCGCTGTGTTGGGTCTGGAGCGGTCCCGCTGATACAACTTTATCCAATAGGTTATGCAACACCCTTATAACGAGATAACCACTACCGAGAAAAAACAAATCGTCGAATAACTCATTTCGGGCCATAGTAGGAGACTTAGATCGCGATTCATCCTAGTACTGCCAAGTAAGTGGGTATTATCTAATTACATAAGCCCACGTTGGGTGAATCATCGAACACGAGATAGTAGAAACGAGACTCCGTCCTCGGACGTTTAGAAACTTATACAAACATACTCACGCGACTACATTTTTTTTTGAGGTTTTCACTATAATGAGACTTTTCCCATAACGCGGTTATATCAGTCATAAGATCTGTAATGATATATCTTTAAAATACCCATTTGGATGGATTAAATATCCAGGTCAAACCTAGTCAAAATTTTCCGTATATTGAGAAGTGTCGAAACATCGAATTTTGCTGATTAAAGTTATCAGCGTTTCGTTTACAACTGGTTTATTAAACCTAAAATCTTTTCTTGGTCACAAAATCGTTTAACACAAATTAAATCTCGGGACGAGATTTCTTTAAGGGGTAGGTACTGTAACATCGTGAATTTCGAAATTTTAAAAGGGATATTTTAATTTGACTTTTGAGTCTAATTGACTTTCTTTCTTCGACTTTTGGTGTTCATGGTTACATAAGCAATTACCCGCTGTGACGGTCTAATTTTCGGAACATATTTTAAATAATAAATCATATTTTATTGTTAATTTTCAAGGGAAGAGTTTTTTAATTATTTGATTTGGAAAACGAGAAGGAATAATATATAATTCTAGTTGATTTATCAAAACGACATTAATTCGTTTTCACCATTCGGACCATAAGCAATTTGATGTAAACGATATTTAGACAACTTTTTAGTCTTCCCCGAGATTGAAAAAAGCAGAAGAGGGCAAATTTTTAAAGGACTATTTTAACCTTTGACTTTTCGAGTCTAACTTGACCTTTTGACTTTTGGTCGTTCATGGTCACATAAAAGCAATTACCGCGTGACCGGTATAATTTTCGGAACATATTTTAAATAATAAATCATATTTATTGTTACATTTCTCAAGGGAAAGTTATTTTTAACCAAGTCACAAAATAGATAATATACGTTTTAAATAAATTTTATAAAACGTTCACGAAAATTAGTCGAGTGAATACTCATTTTTATCAGAAAAATAATTTAGAAAACAATGGCGCAAGTTTCGCGGCTCGACTCATCCGTTAAGCCGTTCAAATGAGTCCCGAACCGAAAGTTGTAAAAACTACCTAAAATATTTACACAACTAACCCCCATCTTTTTATAACATGTCACCACTAATTATAACTTTTAAAAACATTTATATAAATATAAAAAGTTTTACATTTCATTTTCATTCCATCTCTATACATACACACACATATAACCCTAATACACACTTCTCCTCTCATTAGTTTTCCGGCGCCGCATCACCATCTCCGGCGAGAACTCCGGCCAACAGCCGTCGCTCCTCTCCACCACTCTCATCCTTCCCACTCCGAGTCATCTCCACTTCCATATCACCATCACCCTCTTCCTCAACAAACCGCCACCATCATCCTCATCACCATCTCCATCGCACCATCATCATCCACCACTACCATCCTTGTCATCATCATCCACGCCACACACAACCAACACCACCTCACCATGACCCACCACTCCATCTCCGACCCAAGGGGGTGCGTACGGTGTGGGTTTTATCACCAAGACGAGGGTGCGTTTGGTTGGTTAACAACCAAGTAGGGTGCGTGTGGTTGTCATAAGACCAACGGGTGCGTTTGGTGTTCTTATGCACCGCAGAGGGTACGGGTTGGTCTTGTTAAAACGCAGCAGAGTGCGTTTGGTTTCGTGACAGCCACCACCACAAGGGTGTGTTGGACTGCCGGTTTCATAACCCATCCGGGGGTTTGTTTTGCTGAAAAAAAATCAGCTTTCGGGTGTGTTGGGTTTACATAGACTAGGGTGCGTCGGGTTAGTCTAGCCGCACATCAGGTGCGTTTGGTTGACTGAGTTACACGAGAGGGTGCGTTGGGTATAAGAAAACAAACATAGAGTGCGTTTGGCTGTCAACAGGCAACACGTGTGTTTGGTTTGGTATAAACAGCCGCAAGGGCTGTTTAGGGGGTCAAAGGGTGCTCGTTTGGTTGTTATGCCGCAGCAAGGGCTGCGTTTGGGTTGTGCTTTCATGGGTAAGGGTGCGTTTGGATTTCGATTCAGCGACATAGGGCGCGTTGGTATAGTGACAGCGGGCCAAGGGTGTTGGTTTTATAGAAAATAACTAGGGTGTTTGGTTGGTTATAAATCGCCGAGAGTGCGGTTAGTTTGTACTAAACAATAAAAGGGGTTCTTTTGGTTGAGATAGAAAACGACGAGGGCGTGTTTGGTTTAGCGAATCAACGAGGAAACGACGAGGGTTTGTTTAGTTTATATATCAAAACGACAAATAAAAATAACTTAAGGTTTAATAAATATTAAAACTGGATGATATTATTTGGTGGTTTTAATCGGTTAAATAAATAAAATCCTTAATAATTGGTTTAATTTAAATATAATGGTGTATATATATATATTATATCTAAACACGCGGGCATTTGAAATATTGAAACGCGATTGATTTCAATATATATTCATTAACTGAAAACGTTTAGTTTTGCGAAAATGGAAAACGATTTACAAACGGAAAAGTCATGACGAAAATTTATATAATTTTCTATATTCACGATTTACTAAAACTTTATTAATTTAGAGAAACGATAAAAGGAATTAAGATATGTTTTAAGATATATTAAATGGTATTATACAATAACCTGGACAACGAGCGAAAACTATATTTTGTACATTGAGATGAACTGTTTTAGACGCAACCCGTCGAAGAAACGAAGTGTATTTTATAAAATATTATTTATATTTTATAATGGTTATAAACTGTTACAAACATGGTTTGATTAATTCATAACGTTAGGACATGTGTCAACCTTTGTACAAAGCCTTTTCATTAATTAAATGGTTGTCAAACTAATTGGTTTAATTAATTTATTTAGCCAACCACCAAACTATTACAACTTTAAATCTAAATCTTTTATCAACGTGTCGCGTTGATGTAACCATTCATCGGGAAACCCAAATATATTATCCTAGGCTAGTGGATCTTAGCCGTTAAGATTAGTTGCAACTTCTTGATCGAGCCGCTTCGTCTTCCGTTCGT
>BQNB010063297.1:0-11095 GCA_026074375.1 Tanacetum coccineum | reverse complement strand
GTCATCGCTATCGTCATCGCTATCGTCATCGCTTTCGTCATCGCTATCGTCATCGCTTTCGTGATCGCTATCGTCATCGCTATCGTGATCGCGATCATTATCGTCATCACTATCGTTATCGCTATCGTGATCGCGATCGTTATTGCTATCGTGATTGCGATCGTTATCGCTATCGTGATCGCGATCATTATCGTCATCACTATCGTGATCGCGATCGTTATCGTCATCGCTATCGTGATCGCTATCGTGATCGCTATCGTTATCGCTATCATGATAGCTATCGTTATCGCTATCGTTATCGCTATCGTTATCGCTAATGTTATCGCTATGGTGATAGCTATCGTGATCGCTATCGTAATCGCTATCGTTATCGCTATCGTGATCGCTATCGTTATCGCTATCGTGATCGCTATCGTTATCGCTATCGTGATCGCGATCGTTATCGTCATCGTGATCGCTATCGTTATCGCTATCGTAATCGCGATCGTTATCGTCATCATGATCGCTATCATTATCGCTATCGTTATGGCTATCGCGATCGCTATCATTATCGCTATCGTGATCGCTATCGTTATCGCTATCATTATCGCTATCGTGATAGCTATCGTTATCGCTATCGTGATCGCTATCGTTATCGCTATCGTGATCGCGATCTTTATCGTCATTGTGATCGCTATCCTTATCGCTATCGTAATCGCGATCGTTATCGTCATCGTGATCGCTAACATTATCGCTATCGTTATGGCTATCGCGATCGCTATCATTATCGTTATCGTGATCGCTATCGCTATCGTTATCGTGATCGCGATCGCCATCGCTATCGTGATTGCTATCGCCATCGCTATCGTGATCGCTATCGCCATCGCTATCGTGATCGCTATCGCCATCGCTATCGGGATCGCTATCGTCATCTCTATCGGGATCGCTATCGGGATCGCTATCGTCATCGCTATCGTGATCGCTATCGTCATCGCTATCGTGATCGCTATCGTCATCGCTATCGTTGTAACACCCCCAAATTGGGTCGCAGCGGAATATGGGTCCGGGGCGTGTTACTTCATGAATCAACAACACAAGAGACGCTATCCATGATCGCTATCGTCATCGCTATCGGGATCGCTATCGTCATCGCTATCGGGACCGCTATCGTCATCGCTATCGGGATCGCTATCGTCATCGCTATGTCGGGGATCGCTTCAGTCATCGCTATCGGGATCGCTATCATCGTCATCGCTATCGGGATCGCTATCGTCATCGCTATCGGGATCGCTATCGTCATCGCTATCGGGATCGCTATCGTCATCGCTATCGGGATCGCTAGCGTCATCGCTATCGTCATCGGTATCGGGATCGCTATCGTCATCGCTATCGGGATCGCTATAGTTATCGCAATTGTCATCGCTATCGTTATCGCTATCGTGATCGCTATCGTTATCGCTATCGTGATCGCTATCGTCCTCGCTATCGTTCGATGCTATTGGATTGCTCTATCGTCATCGCTATCACTATTGTGATCGCTATTGGGATCGCTATCGTCATCGCTATCGTAATTGCTATCGTCATCGCTATCGTGATGGCTATCGTCATCGCTATCTTGATCGCTATCGTCATCGCTATCGTCATCGCTATCGGGATCGCTATCGTTCAGTTGCTACCTTGATCAGCGATTTGTCATCGTATCTGATCCGCTTGTCCCATCATGCTATCTTGATCGCTATCGTCATCTCTATCATCATCGCTATCGTGATCGCTATCGTCATAGCTATCGTCATAGCTATCGTGATCGCTATCGTCATAGCTATCGTGATCGCTATCGTCATCGCTATCGTGATCGCTATCGTGATCGCTATCGTCATAGCTATCGTTTTTCGTTATCACTGTGATCGCCTATCGTCATCGCTTTCGTGATCGCTTATCGTCAGTCGCTTTCCGTTGAGTCGATATGTTATCGTGATCAGACTCTCCTTTTCGCAATTGTCATCGCTATCGTCATCGCTATCGTGATCGCTATCGTCATCGCTATCGTGATCGCTATCGTCCTCGCTATCGTGATCGCTATAGGGATCGCTATCGTCATCCGCTGATCACTATTGTGATCGCTATTGGATCTGCTGTGTGTCTCGCTATCGTGATCAGCTATCGTGATTCGCTATCTGTGATGGCTATCGTACATCGCTATCTTGATCACTATCGTCATTCGGCTATCTGGATCTGCTATCGTCATCTGCTTATCGTGATTGCATATCGTCATCGCTACATGACTCGCCTCAATTGTCATCGCTATCTTGATCGCCTGTCATCCATCGCCTATTCCTTGATCGACGATCGTCATCGACATTAGTCTATCACTATCATCATCGCTATCCGTGATCGCTATCGTCTTAGCCTATCGTCATAGATATTCTGTGATCGCAATATCGTCCATGGGCTATCGTGATCGCATATCGTCATCGCTATCGTGATCGCTATCGTCATCGCTATCGGATTGCCCTACTATCAGTCATCGCGATTGGGATTGCTATCTTCCATTCCGCGCGTTATCGGGATCGCTATAGTCATCGCTATCGGGATCGCTATCGTCATCGCTATTGGGATCGCTATCGTCATCGCTATCGGGATCGCTATCGTCATCGCTATCGTCATCGCTATCGGGATCGTTATCGTCATCGCTTTCGTGATCACTATCGTCATCGCTTTCGTGATCGCTATCGTCATCGCTTTTTATGGTTGATCTGCTATCTCATCGCTATGTGATCGCTAAGTCATCGCATATCGCTGATCGGTATCGTCAACGCTACGTGATCGCTATCATCATCTGCTTGTCATCATCGCTATCGGAGTCGCTATCTGTCATCGCTATCAATGATCAGCTATCCCCGTCATCGCTTCGTGATCGCTATTCGTGATCGCGGTCATTATCGTCATGCATTCATTGATTGCGTTCGTTTATCGTAGTTCGCTATTGTGATCGCGATCATTTTCGCGATCGTGATCGCTATTGTGATTACTATCGTGATCGCTATCGTTATCGCTATCGTCATCGCTATCGTGATAGCTATCATGATCGCTATCGTGATTGCTATCGTGATCGCTATCGTTATCGCTATTGTGATCGCTATCGTTATCGTGATCACTATCGTTATCGCATCGTCTCATCGTATCGTTGATTGCTATCGTTATCGCTTATAGTGTGATAGCTATCAGTCATCTGCTAACGTGACTCGAGATAGGATTGCTATCGTCATCGCTATCACTATTGTGATCGCTATTGGGATCGCTATCGTCATCGCTATCGTGATCGCTATCGTCATCGCTATCGTGATCGCTATCGTCATCGCTATCGTGATCGCTATCGTCATCGCTATCTTGATCGCTATCGTCATCGCTATCGTCATCGCTATCGTGATCGCTATCGTCATCGCTTTCGTGATCGCTATCGTCATCGCTATCGTGATCTCGTATTCGCTAACGGACCTGGACGCTATCGTCATCGCTATCGGAGGTATCCGCTATCGTCATCGCTACCAGGATCGTATCATCATCGCTATCGGGTATCGATTAAGAATTTAAAATTTTTTTTAGGTCATCGCTCATCGGTTCGCTATCTCTTCGCTATCGGGATCGCTATCGTTCATCGCCTATCGGGATCGCTATCGTCATCGCTATCGTCATCGCTTATAGGGATCGTATCGTCATTGGCTATCGGGATTCGCTATCGTAATCTGCTTATCGGGTTCGTAGCTTCATCGCCCTATCGGGATAGCCTATACATCATCGCTTTCGGATTAGCTAATCGTCATCAGCTTATTCGGGATCGAATCGTCATAGCCTTCGGGATCGCAAATCGTCATCGCTTTTTCGTGATCGCTATCGTCATCGCTATCGTGATCTCTATCGTCATCGCTATCGTGATCGCTATCGTCATCGCTATCGTGATCGCTATCGTCATCGCTTTCGTGATCGCTATCGTCATCGCTTTCGTGATCGCTATCGTCATCGCTATCGTGATCGCTATCGTCATCGCTATCGTGATCGCTATCGTCATCGCTAACGGGATCGCTATCGTCATCGCTATCGGGATCGCTATCGTCATCGCTATCGGGATCGCTATCGTTTTTCTGCTATCGAGATCGCAATCGTGAATCGCTATCGTCATCGCTAGCGGGATCGCGATTCTGTGCATCTTCATATCAGGATGCGGATCGTTTTCGCAATCGTTGATCGCGATCATTATCGTCATCACTTTGTATCGCTATCGTTGATCGAGATCTTACGTCATCAATATCGTGATCGCTGATTGCTCTCGTGTTCGCGATCGTTATCGGCAATCGCTATCGTGGATCGCCCTATCTGTGATCGCATTCGTTACGCTATTCATTATCGCTATCTTGATGCTATCATATCGCTATCCATTATCCTTGCTATCCGTTAGCGCTAATGATTATCGCTATCGGTGTAGCTTATCGTGATCTAATATCGTAATTCGCTATAGTTTTCGCGTATCGTGGTTCGAATATCGTTTACTCGCTATCGTGATCGCGATCGTTATGTCATCGTGATCGCTATCATTATCGATTATCGTAATCTGGTTCGTTATCGTTCATCGTGATCGCTATCATATCGCTATCGTTATGGCTTTTTATCGCGATCGTTATCTTTATCGCTTCCGTGATCGCTACGCTATCGCTATGGTTATCGTGATCGCTTGATCGCCATCGCTATGTGAGTGCTATCGCCATCGCTATCAGTGATCGCTATCGCAGCGCCTATCGTGATCCGCTATATGGCCATCGTATCGTTGATCGCCATCGACATCCTATCGTGATCGCTACATGATCGCTATCGTCATCGGCTATACGGATCGCTAATCGTCAACTCAACTATTCGGGATCGCTATCGTCATCGCTATCGGGATCGCCTATCGTCATTTCGCTATCGTGATCGCTATCGTACATCGCTATCTCCGGGATCGCGTGATTTGTCATCGCTATCGGGATCGCCTGTCGCAATCGATTATCGGGATCACTACTGTCATCTCTATCAGGTGATCGCTATCGTCATCGCTATCGGGTGGGGGGGGGGCCCGATTCGCTTATCATCATCGCTATCGGGATAGCTATCTGACCATCGCTTATCGTGATCGCTATCGACATCGCCTATCGTCATGATCTGTGTGCATATCATGATCGCCTATCGTCCTCGCTATCAGGCATCACTATCGTCAGCGCTTATCGGGATCGCCTATCGTCATCGCTATCGGGATCGCTATCTGTCATCGGCTATCGGATCGCTATCGTCATCGCTATCGGGGACTCGCCTAATATCATAGCTTATCGGAGCGACTTATCGTCATCGCTATCTGGGTCTGCTTCGTCATCGCTATCGGATCGCTCAGACGTCAGCGCTATCGTCATCGGTATCTGAGAGATACGCTATCATCCATTCGCTTAATCTGGGGATCGCATATGTTATTGCAATTGTCTTCGCTATCGTTATCGCTATCGATGATCGCTTATCGTTATCGCTATCGTGATCTGCTATCGTCCTCCTATCGTGATCGCTTTTAGGGCAATTGCTATCGTCATACGCTTCACTATTGTTAGATCGCTATCGGGATCGCTATCGTCATCGCTATCGTAATTGCTATCGTCATCGCTATCGTGATTGGCTAATCGTCATCCCGACTATCTTGATCGCTATCGCATTGCTATCGTCATCGTCTTCGGTTGATCGCTTTCGTCATCGCTACCATGATCGCTATTGTCTGTCGCTATCTTGATCGCTGTCTTCATCGCTTATCTTGATCGCTTATCGTCATCTCTTGTCATTCATCGTCTATCGTGTTGAGCAGTATCGTCATAGCTATCATCATAGCTATCTGATCGCTATGTAATAAGATATCGTGATCGTATCGTCATCGCTATCGTGATCGCTATCGTGATCTCGCTATAGTCATTAGCTATCGTTATCTGTTAATCGTGATCGCTATCGTCATCGCTTCTGTGGTGATCGCTATCATTCATCGCTTTCGTGGATCGGCTATCGATGATCGCTAATAGTCATCCGCTATCGTGATCGCTACCGTCAGCGCTATCGTCATGCTATCGGTAGACGCTATTATCTTCGCTATCATGATAGCCTATCGTGATCGTATCTTGATCGCTTCGTGATCGCGATCGTTATTTGTCATCGAATTCTGATTGCTGGATCGTATCTGTGATCGCTATTGTAGATCGGCGATCATTATCTGCTGATCGTGATCTGCCTATTGTGATCATATCGTGATCGCTATCGATTATAGCTATCGTCATCGCTATTGGTGATAGCTTCATGATCGCTATGTGACTTGACTTCGCGTGACGCTTGACGTTATCGCTATTGTGATCTCTATCCGTTATCGGTATCACTATCGTTTATAGCTTTCATCATCGTATCGTGATTGCTGTCATTATCGCTATCGTGATACGCATCGTCATCGCTATCGTGATCAGCTTATTGGGTTTGCTTACGTCCCATTCGCTCATCACTATTGTGATCGCTATTGGGATCGCTTATCGTTCATCGTATCGTGATCGCTTATCGTCATCGCTTACGTGATCGCTATCGTCATCGCTCATCTTGATCGCTATCGTATCGCTATCGTTCATCGCTATCGTCATCGCTATATCGTCATCTCGGCTTTAGTGATCGCTACCGTCGCATCTGCTTTCATGATCGCATATCGTCATCGCTATCTTGTGATCGCTATCGTCTTCGCTTATCGTTTGAATCGCTATTCGTCATCGCTAACCTGGGATCGCTAGTCGTCATCGCTTAATCGCGGATCGCTATCGTCATCGCTATCGGAGATGCTATCGCCATCGCTCATCTGGGGATCGCTTATCGTCATCGCTGTGTCGGGATCGCTGTCGTTACTTCGCTATCGGGGATTGTGCTATCGTCATACGCTATCTAACTGGGATCGCTATCTGTCATCGCTATCGGAGATCTCTATCGTCATCGCTATCGTGATACGCTATCGTCATAGCTATCGTTGGTATCGCTATCGTAAGTCGCTTTTCATGTCCGCTATCGTCATCGCTTTCGTAGATCGCTATCGTCATCGCTAGCGTCATCGCTATCGTTCCATCGCTATCATTATCGCTATCCGTCATCTGCTAAACTGGATCGCTATCGTGCCAGTGCGACCAATCGCGATCGCTATTGTCATCGCCTATCGGTATCGCTATCGTCATCGGCTTCATCGGGATCGGAATCGTCATCGCTTATCGTCATCGCTTATCGGGATCGCTATCGTCATTCTCCTATCGGAGATCGCGATCGTTTATGCAATTGTACGATCGCGATCTGTATCATTCATTACTTATCGTTATCGCTATCATTATCGCTATCGTGTTTCCGTTGATCGTTATCGCTATCGTGATCGCGATCATTATCGTCATCACTATCGTGATCGCGATTGCTATCGTGATCGCGATCATTATCGTCATCGCTATCGTGATCGCTATCGTGATCGCTATCGTTATCGCTATCATTATCGCTATCGTGATACGATCGTCTATTCAGCTATCGTGATCACTATCTGTATCGCTATCGTGATCGCGATCTTTATCGTCATTGTGATCGCTATCCTTATCGCTATCGTAATCGCGATCGTTTCTTCATCGTGAATACGCTATCATTATCCGCTATCCATTATGGCCTATCGTTGATCGCTATTCATTATCGCTCTATTCCAAATGATTCGCTATCGCTATCGCTATTGTCTATCGTGATCGCGATCTCGCCATTCGCTATCGTGATTGCTATACGCCATCACTATCGTGGTCGTCTATAGCCAAATCGCTATCTCGATCGCTTTAGGGCCATCGCTATCGTGATCGCTATCGCCATCGCTTTCGGCGATCGCTAATCTGTCAATCTCTAACGGATCGCTATCGGGATCGTTTTCGTCATCGCTATCGGTGATTGTGTCTATCGTCAGTCGCTATCTGGATCGCCTATCTCATTCATGCCTAATAGTATCGCTATCATCATCGCTATCGTCATCGCTATTCGTCAACGCTATCGTGATCGTGCTTAACTCGTCATCGCTATATGATCCGCTATCGTCATCGCTAATCGTAGTATCGCTATCGTAATCCCTATCGTGGATCGCTATCGTCATAGCTGTCCTCATCGCTATCGTTATCCCAAATCGTGATCGCGTATCGTCATCGCTATCTTATGATTCGCTATTTCCTCATCGCTTATCGTGATCGCTTATCGTCACTTGCTATCGTGATCGGCTTATCATCGCATCGCTATCGTGATCGCTATCGTGATCGCTATCTGTGATCGCTATGCTGATCGCCTATCGTGATCGCGATCGTGATCGCTATCTGTGATCGCTATCTTTCATCGCTATCTTCTCTTGCTATCGTCATCGCTATCGTCATCGCTATCGGAACGCTATCGTAGCGCTATCGTGATCGCTTATCGGTAATCGCTAGGCATCTCGCTTTCGGGATCGCTTATCGTCATCGCTATCGGGATTGCTATCGTCATCGCTGTGGGGGTGTGGGGGCTTTTACGGCGCGTGGGTTCTGATCGGATCGCTATCTTTTTTTTTCTAGTCATCGCTGATCGGATCACTATCGTTATCACTATCTTGCTCTGATCGCTATAGTCATTGCCTATCGTCATCGCTATCGGGATCTCTATCGTCATCGCTTATCGCGAGAATCGCTTATCATTTATCGCTATTCGTTCTCGCTATCGGTTTTTATCGCTATCGTGAATCGCTATCGGTTATCGCTATCATCTCGCTATCGTCATCGCTATCAGGATCTCGCTTATCGTTAATCGCTATCGTGATCGCTATCGTCATCGCTATCGTGATCGCTATCGTCTATCGCTATCGTGATCGCTATCGTTTCGCTTGGTCGTCATCGCTATCGGATCGCTATCTCATGCTATCCGGGTTGCTATCGTCATGCGCTATCTTGATCGCTATCGTCATCTGCTATCTTATCGCTATCGGATCGATAACGTCATCGTATCGGGATCGCTAGCGTCATCATTACCATGATTCCGCTATTGTCATCGCTATCTTGATCGCCTTTGTCATCATCGCTATCGTGATCGACTATCGTATGCCTCTATATTCCATCATCGCTATCGTGATCGCGATCGTCATCAGCTATCGTCATAGACTATCGTGAATCGCTATCGTCATAGATTATGTGATCGTTATCATTCACTCGCTATCGTGATCGCCTATCGTCTTAGCTATCGTTAGCGTTATCGTGATCGCTATCGGTCATCGCTTTCGCTGATCGCCGCCTCAACCTCATCGCTTTCCATGATCTCTTTCGTGATTTCGCTATCGTGATCGCTATCGTGATCGCTAATCTGTCATTCGCTATCGTGATCGCTATCTAATCATCGCTATCGTCCATCGCTTCGTCATCACTATCGTCATCGTAGCGGAGATCGCTATCATCATCGCTATCATGATCGCTATCGTCATCGCTATCTTGATCGCTATCGTGATCGCTATCGTTATCGTCATCGCATTCGTGATCACTATCGTCATCGCTATCGTTATCGCTATCGTCATCGCTATCGTGATAGCTATCATGATCGCTATCGTGATTGCTATCGTGATCGCTATCGTTATCGCTATCGTGATCGCTATCGTTAATCGTGTCACTATCCGGTATCGCTTTCGTATCGCTATTCGTGATTGCTTTCAGTTATCGCTATCGTGATAGCTATCGTCATCGCTATCGTGATCGCTATTGGGATTGCTATCGTCATCGCTATCACTATTGTGATCGCTATTGGGATCGCTATCGTCATCGCTATCGTGATCGCTATCGTCATCGCTATCGTGATCGCTATCGTCATCGCTATCTTGATCGTCTTTCGTATCGCTATCGTCATCGTATCGTTTTCAATCTGCTTTCGTAATCGCTACCGTATCGATTCGTGATCGCTATCGTCATCGCTATCGTGATCGCTATCGTCATCGCTATCGTGATCGCTATCGTCATCGCTATCGGGATCGCTATCGTCATCGCTATCGGGATCGCTATCGTCATCGCTATCGGGATCGCTATCGTCATCGCTATCGGGATTGCTATCGTCATCGCTATCGGGATCGCTATCGTCATCGCTATCGGGATCTCTATCGTCATCGCTATCGTGATCGCTATCGTCATCGCTATCGGGATCTCTATCGTCATCGCTATCGTGATCGCTATCGTCATCGCTATCGTGATCGCTATCGTCATCGCTATCGTGATCGCTAAACCCGTCTATCTGCTTTCTGTGATCGCTATCGTCATCGCTATCGTGATCGCTATCGTCATCGCTATCATTATCGCTATCGTCATCGCTAACGGGACTCGCTTATTCGTGTCTATCGCTATCGGTTGTATGTCATCGTGCTAGCGGGATCGCGATTCGTTATGCTGAATCCATGATCTTGCGATCACATTTATCCTCATCTAGACTATCGTTATATCGCTATCGTGATTCGCGATCGTTTATCGCTATCGTGATTGCGATGTTATCGCTTTCGTGATCGCGATATTATCGTACATCATATCGTGATCGCGATTGCTATCGTGTTGCGATCTGTATATCGTCATCGCTATCGGGATCGCTATCGTTATCGCTATCGTTATCGCTAATGTTATCGCTATCGTGATCGCTATCGTAATCGCTATCGTTATCGCTATCGTGATCGCTATCGTTATCGCTATCGTGATCGCGATCGTTATCGTCATCGTGATCGCTATCATTATCGCTATCGTAATCGCGATCGTTATCGTCATCGTGATCGCTATCATTATCGCTATCGTTATGGCTATCGCGATCGCTATCATTATCGCTATCGTGATCGCTATCGCTATCGCTATCGTTATCGTGATCGCGATCGCCATCGCTATCGTGATTGCTATCGCCATCGCTATCGTGATCGCTATCGCCATCGCTATCGTGATCGCTATGGCCATCGCTATCGTGATCGCTATCGACATCGCTATCGTGATCGCTATCATGATCGCTATCGTCATCGCTATCGGGATCGCTATCGTCATCACTATCG
>BQNB010063296.1:0-35741 GCA_026074375.1 Tanacetum coccineum | reverse complement strand
CACATTTGAACTTGAACTTGTTTTGAATGTATAGAACTTGATTTGAACTTGTTGAACTTTGGAAACGTGTTGAAATTGAACTTGGCATGTATGTTGTTGTATGCTTGGAACCCGCCACTACTTATAACTCATTATCCCGCTATTAGGAGATTAGCCCCTCCTCACTCCCCGCACAAGGGTGCATAGTACTAAGTGTTTATGCCATACTATACAACTAGAACTTAATTGGATGTTTGGAACGGTTAGGATGAAATACGTTTAAGTAGTGCCTCGCATGAACACTATAGCATACATACATGTTGAATTGATTTTTGTACTATGTTACTTAATGTAACGAGAACTGTTTTGAAAACTTGATTTGTTTTGGACTCTCAACTTGTTTGGAAATTGATTTCGATGTGGACAACTGTTTTTGATAATTTGCCATTGAGTTGGCAAACTTTTATCGGACATCAACTCTTTTATAAAACTATATTTGGTGTACATAAACTTGAGAACTCACCAACTATTGATAGTTGACCGTTTTTATCATGCTTTTTAGGTGATATTCCTAAAGTGGAAATTTAGTGTACTTGCACTTGGACTTGTTCAAGATGTCTACTTTTTTCCAAGTTACTGTCCTTTTGGATATCCATGTTCGGAAGAAAAACAACTTATGTTGACTTTTGTACTCTTTAAACTTGTATTTGGTATTGTTGTAATTCGAATAACTTTCTTTTATCTCAATCATGTATGGTGTTTTATCTATCACATTGTGTGAAGTTTATTAATATGTTACACCTCGCGGTTCCGCCTTGGTGGGGTGTGACAGATTTATCTGTCAAACCATTACCTGATGTAATAAATATTGATGTTGGTGCCTATGCAGATGGGTCAAATAAGCTTTTGGGAACAAGTCATGATACATCTAATAGATTTTTCAAAACTGAAACTTTTATCAAGAAATTAAATGTTAAAATCATGACTTGTAATTATCTTAACAACGGGATGATATTAAATCTTATTAATAATTTATATGTGCCGTTTGGCATCTCGTTCGACCCTAAATTGTTTTATATGGATGTGAGTAAATTGGGGCAAGTCTAACTTAAAGACTTTTCTGTAAACAAAAGTGCTTGCCGGGAGACAACCCGGAATGTATTTTCAATTTTTTATCGAGTCTGTCTTTCCAGACTGTCTATACGGCGTATCCATACCCCATGGATACGGCGTATTGACTTTCTGGACGTTATCCAGTCTTTATTTTTCAGCATAGTCAATACGGCATATTCGTTAAACGAATACAGCGTATTCAACACATGCATCAATACGGCGTATCCTGGGGAATGGATACGGCATATCGACTTCCTGTATAGTTTTAGGTATTTATGTCGAGTCTAACCAAACGAATACACGGAGATAGAATTGCATTTGTTTTCTGAGAATTTATACAGGACCTCGTGAAAGAAAAATCAACGAATATTGGTGGAGAATTTACAAATCTGAAGATCTTGAAGTGTTGGAGTCTTGAAACATCTTGGCGGCTGTTAAACATACAAATTCTTGCTAATAAACTCAACATGGAGAATCTACCGAGCAAAATATCAGTGGAGTTTCTCATTCTAATTCTTTTTAATTCCCGTATTTAATGTTTTATATATACAACGAGGACGTTGTATAATACAAGTAGGGGGATGGAATTAGAATGTTTACTTGTCCTAATTTTCACCGAGATACGTAGGACCATTCGAGATTGTCGAGCGAGTCGGTCCAGTAGCTTATCGGCTGCGCTTACCACAAGAACTTATGGGAGTTCATGACACGTTTCACGTGTCAAACTTGAAGAAATACCTGGCTGACGTAAACTTGCACGTACTGTTACAAGAAGTCAAGATCGACGACAAGCTTCATTTTGTTGAACAACCTATGGAAATCATGGACTGTGAGTTCAAGAAGCTGAAAAAGAGACGGATTCCTATTGTAAAAGTTCATTGGAATTCCCGACGAGGACCAGAATTTACTTGGGAACGAGAAGACAAGATGAAGCGCAAGTATCCGCAACTGTTCGCGAGCGCTATGGCTTAGGACAAGCAACTGAAATTTCAGGACGAAATTCCCTTTAACAGGGGAAAATTGTGACATCCGTCAATTTTGAGGACAGTAACCGAAAGCAAACGTATGATAATTGACTCTCTAAATTTTTATTTGAGTCACTTTTATGTGGTTACATTACTCTTAGCATTTAACGCTTGATTTTAGTGCAACTCGAGCTTCAAGTCAATGTTTATCCCGAGCTTTAAATTATATTTTCTAATTTTATAGAATTCATTTTATAATTTTTAGTCGATTCAGTAAAAATCGTCGCTTTAAATATTCGCGAGTCGAGCTTTGGATATTTATTCGTTCTAGCGATCGAGAAATCAACAATTCTATATTTTAGCTTCGAGAGCTTAATTATTTTAGTTTAGAACTTTTTTTTGACTTTTTTCCGCGTTTGGCCGAAACCGCGTCAAAATAGTTTTTATACAATTTATAACGAGTTATATCAATGTTTGGAACCGAGATTTAAGTGATACAAACTTTTAAAAATAATAATAATAATAATAAAAATATAAACCAAACACTCCTCCTTGTTGACTCCAACAATAAGCTAAACCAAACACCCTCTTATAACCATTTTTACTCCTACAAAATATGAAACCAAACACCACTTTTATAAAACTTTGTTTACCCATTAACTAACAAAAAAATACCATAGCCCATGTGTAAACTTAAACCACTCATTTTTTTATATATAAGCCGAACCATACACACACAGATACAACATTCAAAAAATAAAAAAATTGCTATTCATCTCCATCCTCCCTTACTGTGTTCGAACGACATAACAAGAAAACCACCACCATCATCACTAAAAATTCAATTAATCGCTCCCATTCACTATTAAATCATTCCTACATAAACCCCCATCACTCTTTTCAAATAAAATCAACCATGCATCAAGTTACTCAAGTTTTTGATTTTCTTGTTTTTTTAATCTTGAAGGGTTTTGATCAAATTGGGTATAATTGTGAGTTCAAGGGTTCACAGATTAATGTTTCTAACAAAAATTGTGAAACAAAATCAATGAATGTTGGTCTTTGTTTTGGGTTTGTGGGGTTCGGCCAAGGTTAAGAAACCATAAGGTTTTATGGTTTTGATTTTCTAACTATTCCATTGTATCTTTGTAAGTATCCTAGTTAGTTTTTGTGTTGATTTGATTACATATTCTATACATGTATTTGATCTTATATCGAGAATCCATAGATTGTGTTGCATGCCGTGTTTTGAGGTAGATTGTTGGTTTGAGGTATTAGTGGAAGGAGATAGGCTAGCTAGGAGTATTTGTGAAGTTGTTGTGGTGAGAAAATAGCGTTTGGATGTGTTTTGAAACGGGTCGTTTAATGCAGAAAATTACTAGTCGAGTTTGGGTGAGTCAAATTTTTAAAACTGAAATTAGTCTTAGAATTATGATAGAGGACGTTCCAAGCTTCGTTTTGATATAAGGCACGACCCGTAACTCTCAAAAACGAAGATTTGGCGGCCAATTGAAGTTGAGAAAATTATAAAAATTCCAATCAGCACTATATAAAAAAATATAGTTCCTGCAGAAAATCGAAAGGGCATTTTCGTCATTTTCTGGTCCGTTTCGGCCTTCGGCCGAAACATAAAAGTTGTTCGGAATGCCGTTTTACTTTCTCGCGTAGCTAACTAAGTCTAAAGATGCCTAATGGCGAGTCTAAAACTAAAAGTAAATCTGCGGTTTTTTTTTTAAAAAAGAGGTAAGTTACTGCAGAAACTTGCAGGGGTATTTTGGTTATTTTCTGTCGAGTTTTGGGTCTCGGCTAAAAGTAAAAAGTTGTTCGAAACGTCGTTTTACATCAAAATGCTTTAGAGTCCGAGTCATGAAAACGCCATTTAGCTGGTCGAAAAGCTTAAAAATAAGTTCTGCGTTTTTTTAGTTACATAAGACCTAAGAAAATGGTATTTTTGTCATTTTCTGTCGAGTTTCGAGTCTCGGGTAAAACTAAAAAGTTGCTCAGAATGTCGTTTTACTTTTTTGCGAGGCTAGTTAAGTTTAAAAGTGCTTTACGACAGGTCGTTTTTGATGAGTCAAACTTAGGAAAAACTTATATTTTAAAAAGTTAAAGATGGCGAAATTTTTAGAAAGGGTCAATTAGTGTTAGAGAAAATGGCTAGGCGTAAAATACCTTAACAAAAACTAAACGGCAACTAAAAAGTAGACATACTGATAAGTGTAGAATACACATATCCATTTATGCTTAAAACAACCCAAAACAGACCAAAAATGGCAACAATATGCTTGTATTTGTGTTTTGTGTGTGCATGTATGGATATATCAAAAATCACAGTAAACAGTACAAAAATCGGGCAGAACGACACGAGAATCAGAAGAGTACAAAAGAACCAAAGGAATCAAAATAGCCGGAAGCAGAAGAAAGACATAAGTCAAGCCTCAGTCAAATACCTGGTCTAAAATGGTCAAATCAATTGTCAAACCAAAAGTCAATCATAGGCCACAAAATTTTTCCATTTAAGCCCTTCACTTGTAGAAATAATACACTAAATGGTCCATAAGGCCTAATTGGGCTCTCCCGGATCCTTAATGCCCAAAACCATAGCCGACTCTCTTTTTCATTAAACCTCCAGGGAAACATTCCTAACAAATCCTAAAACATTGTTTATCACTAGAAAATTGAGAAAATACATAGAAATGGGATGAAAATGCAAGAAGGACAAAGATCAAAAGTTTTTTATCATTCAGTTATAAAACGTGGCACCAAGTCCCTTTTACTCGATTCTTCATAACTTTTCCATTTCAATTAGCCAGGGTAAAACAAAGGGTTTTTTTGATATTAAAGGGTACAGACGACTATTTAGTGCTTACAACAATGGCTAGGGAATATTATAGTATAATCATTTGTTTTACTTAAACCTCACTCAAGTCTAAGCCACGTCTGCAATGGTTAAAAGCACAATAGTGATGGGTTTTTGTGCTTAATTACTCACAAAAGAAGCACAACTTGTCACATCATGGAATGCACGCTTGCGATCTCATTAGATACCACAACATAATGATCAACGGCTATCATTTACTCTCCAATGATTAAAGAATCCAATGGTGATGATTGATTAAGGCTGGGAATCCAAGGCAAGCCTAGAAGCTTCAGCTTGGCACTATAAATAGGCCTCACCTCTCACACACACGAGGAGGAGAGATTTTTAGTAGCTTTTAGTCTAGCTTAATTTTGTATTTTTTTAAATGTAATTTTCTTAAATGTTTTGTAATCTTCTTTTTAAGTAATGTAATCAGTATCTTTTATTAATGAAATTCAGTTTAAAGCTCTTTAAATCTTACTTTTAAGCTCTCATTTAAATTCTCAATTATTACTGTACTTGTTTCTTATAGTGCTATTATGCTCATATTAAGCTTTTCAGTATATATTCGCTGAAATAGAGCATCATTTATTTCAGTATTAATCATATCTAAATCTTAATTCAGCTTAAGTATTGATTTACCTTTTTCTGTGGATTTTGAGGCTTTTGGAAGGGGATCTAACTTGGAAGTCGATCCATGGACTTTTTCCATAGCCTTATTATTTAAGCTAGGGCAGCTTGTAGCTGGCACTTTGGGGACCATCTTGTTTAGCTTAGAGGTGTCTTGTTGTAAATGTTTCTCATTTTAATACATTTTATTCTAGCTTAAAATAGTTTCTCTATTTGCTTTCTATGCTTTTTTGCTTATTCAGTTCTGCTTACTTATTGCTTATTTATGTTTTTATCTAGCTTATTAATCATTTTAGACTTTCTCTTTTTGATCAACATAGATTAGTTCATTGTTTTATAAGTACTGTTCACTACAAAATCTAAAAAAAACAACAAAATATTAGATTAGAATAGATTAGATCTTTGAATTCTAGTTATTCAAATGTTAGATCATGTTAAGTAAATTATGTTATAAAGCTAGTAATATCCTGATGTGAAGTTTAATAAGTAGATTCAATCTTTTTAAAGTTTTTCAAAGTGTCAATGTTGAAAGGGGTGTTTGCGCATTAGCACTTTTTGACCTATATCAAATGTAACATTTTTTTGTGCAAACACGTGAGTCAGTTTCTCATTTCATAAATAATCTTAGGAAGTGATAGTTCAAAGCTTCAGTTTGATGATTTTCAAATGTTTTATGGCTTATAATGATGACTCCCGGCACCAGGGTACTTTTAGGGTTAAAGTTAGATGGCTTATTTTTGAGATAGGGACTCTAGGCTTTGATTGTGCTTAAATCTAGTTTTAACACACTCATTTGAGAGTGTATAGAGTAGTGGTAACCCTTAAGGAAGCCTGCACTTTTAGTCTTTGTGGTATTGCCAATTGCACCAGCAGTACTAACATAAGTTAGTACTGCTGATATTTAAGCCCCAATTTAAGCCAGCAATGTTAGGATTTAGTAGCTTATCTTTTAGTAGTTTATAGTTTAGTTATAGCTTAATATAGATTATGACTTACATTTTATTTTCTAGCTTAATTCAGCTGTCAAAGTCTCTAAAAAACCTAAAAAATACAAAAACAGTAAGTTAAATATTTAGTTTCTAAAATCTGAATTCTAGCTTAAGGTAGTAGTTTTTATTGCTTAAATAGTTAGTTTATAAGTAGCTTAATAAGTTTTCAGAAGCTCATAGTCTAGATTTGCTTTTTGAGCTTTTTAGCTTAATTTGATTTTGTGCATTTTAGCTTAATTCCTGAGTTAGCCATTTTCATAATCATTTTCAATAGCATATAAAGTGGTTTCCAGCTTTTGTTTCTTTTCTCAATCAGTATTAGCACCTCCTAGGGAGTTTAGAATGCCTTTTAGATTATTACTTAAGCTTTATTTGAGCTTTTTATAGCTTATTTAGTAAAAACCAAGGATAAGCCCTTGTTTCTGTAAACAGCTTAATAATAAGCTGTTTAAGAGCTTATTAGTGGATTTCAGACCATAGTGCTTTTGTTAAAGTTGTTCTCTCCAGCTTCTTCTACAACTTTGCTTCTTTAAGTTTTTCATTTTAAGCTTTTTAAAATTTCAAATGCTTAATGGACTTAGTTTGTAATCGGGTTGGGCTCTCAGGGTAGGTAGTGTAACTTTTTAATTTCAGTTGTTTTTCTGTTAGTCCTTTAGGTTTTTGCACCATTAGTCCTTAGTTAAGTATTTTAATCAAGTTTATTAGTTTTAATTAGTAATTAGGTTTAGGTCTTAATTAGTTTAATTAAGATTTATTTAAAAGATAAAAATTAGGGCTTTTAATTTTTATTAATTTCTGCACATTTTCTTTATTTAGTGTAATTTTTATAAAAATTTTAGGATTTAATTTTTAATAGATTTATTATTTTTATAGTTTTTAATTAGTTTAAATTTTAGAAAAATCATATCTTTTAATCTAAAAATATTTAAAAATAGTTATTATTTTTTTCTAAAATTTTCTCTTTAAGAAAAATATAATTTCAATTATTCTCATTTTTTTATTTTTAGGATTTAATTAGAATTAAATAGTTTTTAATTGATAAAAAAATTCAAAAATAATCTAAAAAATATTTTTATTTTAATTTAGGTTTAGAAACTTAGTTTGTAATTTTAGGGTTAAATTTTAGTCTATTTGCTTAATTGTCGCGTTTTATTGTGGTTTTCGTATTTGTTTAATTGTTTATTTGCCTTTAATTTCAATTTTAATTGTTGCTTTTTATTTAGTAGTATAGATCATCCATCATTATTTTTCTTATTCAAATCATATTCAAGGCTTAAACGTGGTTTCTATTTCATAGTCGTTTGGGGAAAATCGACTGGGTGAGACTATTTTACCGGTTAAATATACGTATTATATATTATATTATATATATTTTTGAGAGTGAATTTTCCTTAGGGAATTTTCTTAAATGCCATTTTGAATATTATTTTTATAGTATATTTTACAAGTATATCTAAACTTGCACATCACATACACTCGTAGGTCGTGTCAAAAATCATAATCTTTTAAAACGGGTCAAAATGGGTAATTTTTCATTAAAATTTTATGTTAGTCGGAACGGGTTAAAATGTAATTAAAATCTTAAGATATAACACTTAGTGCATATAAGTAAGTTTGGCGCGCACATAGATTCTACGATATAAGATTTACATGTATGTCGGAATATATATATATACATAGATTCTACGATATATATATATATATATGTATATATATATATATACACCTATGCAAAATATGCATTTTCATATAATTATATTTTCTTATGCGCGGACCATTATTATTATAGGTCGCGGTTGAAATCATTGTTGTCATTCTTCTTCCTTTGTTGACTTTCTCGATCGATACTTCTATTTTCGGTGAGTTTCTCACATTACTCTTTTTACATGTTTTAAATGTTTTGGGGTGGAAAGCATGATATGTCGTTTGTTATGCAATTAGTTTTAAGTAATTAATCAGTTGAGCATATTTGAACTTGAACTTGTTTTGGATTTATGGAACTTGATTTGAACTTGTCAAACTTTGGAAACATGGTGAACTTTGAAATTAATATGTATGTTGTTTGATGCTTGGAACCCGCCACTACTTTTGACTCATTATCCCCCTTATCGAGATTGAGACGTTAGTACTTACAGATAGCGCTATTAGGAGATTAACCACTCCTCACTCCCCGCACAAGGGTGCATAGTACTAAGTGTTTCTGCCACACTATATAACTAGAACTCGATTGGATGTTTGAAACGGTTAGGCTGAATACGTTTAAGTAGTGCCTCACATGAACTATTGCATACATATACATTGATTTGTGTTACGTTACCTTGGGTAACAGGAAATTCCCACTACACCTATTGTTATCATCAAACGTTCATAATCAAACAATTTCCGTTTTCACAATTTACATGGATTCTTAATTGACCAATGATAACATGCATGATATGAATAATGAAATCAAATACAATAGAAGGAAAATAGCTCTACGCAAGTAATCACAATAGAAGATAAATTTCAAAAACTTTAACGACCCTTGGGGTTATGATGAACTTGGGATCGCCCCGAACCACAAAAAGGGACCCAAAACGAACAAAAAATCAACTTTGTTACCCGAATTTGAATATAACTTTCCTTTGTCAACCTTGCTAATATCTAACACTTGAATTCACCTAAATCACCAATCTTGAAAAATTAGAGATTTACAAAACCTTCTTGCATGTTTAATTTTTTTTGAGGGGAAAGATTAAAGGTATTTTTATGAACAATTTGGTATATGATTGAGTGGTTTTGGTTGAGAATTGAAGCTTCAATTTGTGTTTTTTGGTGTTGTTTGCTTGACAGAAGAGAGAAAAAGGAGGAGGCAGGAAAAAAAAAATTAACGTTATAATCTAGAGTGTGTGTGTTTTCGGCTTATAAAAAAAGTGTGTGTTTGTTTGTTCGGTTAAGTAAAAAAAAGGAAGGTTGGGTTGGGTTTTATAATTAAATGGAAGGTTTATAAGAAAGATGGGTTGTATTTTCTTTTATAAACTAAAGATTATGGGGCTCATAGTTCTATAAAAAATTTATATGGATTGTTGTGTTTGGCGTGAGGTTGCCGAAATCAAAAGAAAAGGGGGAAAAGGAAGGGGGCTTCGGCCCAATTTTTATTAAACGTTTTATATCTTTTAAATCTCGATCCTAAAAATTAACTCAACTCGCTAATTTTTATAAAGTCAAAATTTTAAATTTGGTTCGACCTGACACGAATAAAATATGAGAAATAACAGAAAAAGAAAAATATATTAAACAAAAATTTAATAATTTTCACAATTAAAAATACGGAATTCGTTGATTTCTCGATCGGTAACGATTAAAGATAAAATATAGAATTCGCGAAAGAATTTAATGACGATTTTAATAAAAACCGACTAAAATAAATAAATAAATTTATTTAAAATCTAGGGAATAATTATAAATTCGGAAAAAGTAGTGACCTTAAATACGGGGTTTTACATTCTCCTCTCCTTACGGGAGCGACGTCCCGGCGCTCGATTTCTCCTATTCGCTTTACACTTGCTCAAGAAGAGTTGCGGGTAATTGTTTCTGAAGAAATCTTCTCGTTTATAAATAAAAGTACGATTTTTAAGCGAAAACATGAGGTTTTGACTAATCGTGACTAATACATGAATTTTAACGAACGATGTCAAAATTGGCTTTCAAGGTCGCCGGGGGATTTCAAAGATAGAATAACACGGTAAACACTTAAACGGATAAAATGCCTAAAACAACTATGATTGTACAGGCAGATGGCATCTCCCTTGACAGGGTCGGGAACAGCTTTTGAGCTTACCTACCATACATATCCGATTAAGGCTTTCTACTTTGGTGGATCTTATAACCCAATTTTTAGTTTACTAGAAAATGAGAACAAGGTATGAATTACATACTCACATTAAAATACGGAATGTCACATTAGAAAAACCCGTCCCGATTTTTATATTGTTTTAATCACCGACGGTCGATCGAGAGGAAGAGTAAGGGTACTTGTTTCAATTTTGTTTTAAAACTAGGCTTAGGCACTTTCTAGATTATGAAAATGTGAAGTTCGTTCGGTTATGGAATTAAAATGTTAAGTCATTCTTAAAATGATGAAATTTCATTATAAGGATTATCAAGGGTTTGGTGTTTGAAAACGAAATCAACTAGTAAACAGACTTTTTGTCTTTTTTCAACTTATTTTCTATTGAGAGATTAGGCGGTATGCATCCTTAGTGGTAACATTTTTTAAGATAGTAATTGGGTTTTTTTTTTACAAAGAGGGTTGTTCTATTGAAAGTAAGACTATTCATTAATCTCTTTGGTGCTTTTGAAAACCTTTTGAATAACGGTACGTATAAGGTTTGTTTAACTCTTCGGATTGCAGTTGCGATTTAGAAAATCTATTTTCCAATGCATTAAGAATCATTTGTTGAAACGAAGTTTAAATTAGTCATTTCACTAAGATGTGATTAAAATATGATGTATAAAACATGTAACTTGACAGGTAGGGCTTTGTGTCATTTTAAACATTAGTTATAGATGTACAAAGGAGGATGTTTTTTAGAACCGACTCTAACTTGAGAAGGTCATTTTGGTAATTTAGACACTTGTGAAAAATTCATAACATTTTCATAAAAACTTGAAAATTAATAAAAATTGTGAAGGTATTTAGCGCATCAAAGGTAGACATGGAATACGTTTCTTTGCTCGGGGTTTGGCAGAGTAACAAGATAGCAACGAAGGTAAAACATGTGACAATTCATCACATAAGGTGTAGGCAATGAGATGAGGGCACAAATTTAAAGCCGTGAAGGTCCTTAAAGGAATGAATAGAATATAAGTGTCGGCGATAAGAAAATAGGAAAAAGAAGAATTTATCAAGTTGTCAATTCATAAGACGGTCACGGTTGGCACATTAAGTTTGCAGCGGTCGATACACAACCGAAAAAGAAAATCCATACAATAATTCTTAAATCGAAGAAAGTTTTGGATCGGTACTTGTACAAAGGAGACAAGGTTGGCGATTAAAAGAGAGAAGTCAACGCATGGATCACACAAACAAATTTTGAGTCAAAAGGAAGACGAACATCATGGCGGATATACGTAAACTCATTTATTCATACTTCATTACTCACATCCGAGGCATCCGGAGATTCCACCAACCCTACTCAAAGAATGTGGTCGAGGGAGAAAGCAAGAACTTCGGAACTTCCCAAGTTGGGTATTATTGGTCGGATAATTAGACGAGCGGTCTAGAGAATTTCCATCATGGAGAGAAAGAAAGGAAAATTAGAACGATGATTGTTAAGAAAGAACGTACCCGGTAGGTGGGTAATTCGTTCGAGAAATGATAAGGGCACATATGTGGATGTCCCTAATTTGTACTACTTGCATACCATACAAAAATTTTGTTTTTTTTAAATACGGGTAAAAGTCTATTTTTATCAAGATCTTACGGTGACCACTATTCAACCTTGCATGGCTCCTCCCAAATTATACATAGGTGATCAGGCTATGTATAATTAAGGACTAGCAATGCAATGCTTAGTTTCGTCAAATTAGGGTTATTTATTTGTTTACTTATTTTTTTTTAGATGTATAAACCATACCGTTTAGAAATAATGTATGAAACGCTTTATAATATGCAGGTAAAGTAATTTGCTAGATATAATAAGCAGTTTTTTAAAGGTACATACAAATATTTTATAAAACCCAACTAAAACAATTTGTAAAACGATAGCAATTTAAATTTCATAAGGTGACATTACATTAACTTATAAAATAGTAAGTGGTTTGCATAAGAGTAGTAAGAAGTGACTTACAAAGTAAATGGTATACAAACACGAATAGGGCTTCAAGGGTTTAGCGGAATCGTTCAGGAGAACATGGATATCGAGGCGTGGGAGGATTGAGACACAATATTTACATCCGCCTCAAAAGCGATGTGCGGTAATTTAGGGAAAAGGAAAAATAAACTAAAATTGACACATAGTTCAATATTATTAAAAGGAATAACAGAATCCATTGTGTGCACCTTCCTAAGTTATTTGACAAAAACATGCTTTTAAGAAAGTATATATTCGTTTTCGAATTACACCATTATCGCGAAAAAAAAATTATTTGTGGAAAGTTTTTATTTTTAGAAAGTTTCTATTTTTGGAAAGTTTCCGATTTTATAAAGCTTAGAAAATTAAGACGTTAATACCGACTCGTAAAAATGTTTATTTTTCCAACAATATTAGCTCACCATAAGTTTTATCCAATTACTTTACTTCATAAGTTCATCAAGTATATAGGTGACACGAACCCAAAATTACTATTTTTAGACATCACCAAACGCACCCAAACACTTGTTAGTTGTAAAATACTATTCGTTGAAGTTTTACGAGCTCAAACCGCCTAAATACCATATTTTAATAATCCTATCAACTTTGACCTTCTAAATCAATTTTTTTTCCAAGTTTGACTTTTATTATAAATTTTCTAGATTCTGACTCGTTCCAAACGACCTGCAAAAATACATTTTCACGGCTCGGACTCAAAAGAGATTTTATGTAAAACAACATTCCGAGCAACTTTTTAGTTTTAGCCGAAGGCCGAAACTAGACAGAAAATGACCAAAACACCCCTGCAAGTTTTTGCAGGAAATTATTATAAAAACGCAGCCTGTATTTGTGTTTTGATCCCGCATTAGGCGATTTTTAACTAGATCGCCTCGCGGAAAAGGTAAAATCGGCCATTTTAAAGAACTTTGTAGTTTTACCCGAGACCCAAAACTCGACAGAAATGGACGAAAACGCTCTTATATCAGGTCTGATGCAACTTAAATAAAACGAAAAACGCAGATTTTGCTCTAGCTTTTAGACCCGTCATTACTTATTTTTAGACTTGGTCGTCCTCGCGGAAAATTAAAACGGCATTTTAAACAACTTTTTAGTTTTAACGGAAGGCCGGTTCGGACCAGAAAGGGCCGATAACTGTCCTCACTCGAAAACTGCGATCAGCAAACTAAATAATAAGAAGTGTTGAATTTATTTTAAACGAATTCTAAACTTCCGATGGCATAAAACTTCGTTTTTGAGAGTTACGGCGTCGATATGTTATATAAAAATCGACCCATCTCAACAAGTACTAACATATTTTTAAGCCTAACTTTTATAAAAATACTTTTACAACATCCTTAAACCACATTCTAATTTTTTGCACTAAATATATTTTCGACCACACATCAATATTTCAACCAAATTCTCAATTTCTCAAATCACTAAGCCAATCCTACTCCCCATCATCTAAGTTATTATACCAACACCTTTCAAATGATCACAACTTATATATACACACATGTCTTATGGATTCCAAACAACGAAAATAAATTATACTAATGGGCATATAAATAGCATTAAAAAATGCTCACGAATACACCAACACTGAATAAGAAAGTAAAACGGTGCATGACGTCTTGATTATAGAATTTCATAAATGCAGGATAGGAAAAGTTTCATTGGCGGTGCGATTCCTTCAAAATCACAAGATGTCAAGGGGAGAAGAAGGACGAAACATAACGAGTTCGCGCTCCCGAAGGCAAGGAGGCGTTTCGTATGGAAAAAGGGATGATAGAAATTTATAAAGTAGGATTGTTATTCCAATTCAACTTCACATTCTAGACGATGAGTCACAAGATGACAATGGGTTCCCGTGAGATAAACGACTTGTTGTGTTACAACTCAAGGGGTCAGAAGTATTATGACGCGTTAGGATCAACAAATTCGGGACACAATTTCAGGGATGTCGTGTAAAACGGTGACATGAAAAGCCAACGAAAAGATTGTGAAAATCCACAATATTTTCAATATGTTTCAAGGAATTTATCCAAGATGTTTCTGTGATAACGCCCCCCGTGTTTTTTCGAAGCAATTCAGATAACTAGTTTGAATAGTTAAAGGGGGTTAATAAAGATGCCCACCAAACCCTTACACACGCTTACGAGTAATTAAACGACAATTGTACAAATCTATTGGATTAAAACACTATGTAACCCCAAAAAATCGTAACCGCGAAGGTGCACAACCGATAAAGTAAGTCGGGTTTAAATATTCGGTGTCGAATCGAAGAGCATGTGTAACTTGGTTCATTACACACAGGAACGAATATAGCAAGAACGCTCAGAAAAGTGAGCATGCGAACGGACATAATTACATGCATGGGATACAAAATATGTTAAGGTCATACATATATAAAATTTATGCAACATACGAATGAACGCAATGTATTAAAATGAATATGATCATTTTGATAATGATTTATTTAAACATGTAAATAAATGCAATAGAAGACTTTAATATAAAGTTTAACAATCGATGTATATTTCGATATGAATCATAGAACTTATTTAATAAATACTTAGCAATAATGCACCCACAATGTAACAATCGATGTATATTTCGATATGAATCATAGTATTCATTTATAAATAATTAAACAATAATGCACTCCGCAGTGTTAAACCTAAAAAAATGTAATCACAAGAAAGACTTGGCAGGATAGGAATTCACGAAGGAGTCTTTGCGTGTGAAAATATGAAAAGAACGTTATAGTTTTTTGGTTTTTGAAATTGACTTGTTCTTATATACTTATTTGGCTATGGTAACCAATCTTTAATACCCCCAAATTTACACGCAGCGGAACCAACTATTTAAGTGTTAAGTAATGATACAACAGTCACAAAATATAAAGAACGACTCGAAAAAAGACGTTTTAAAAACAGACATACATTTCCATTCCATAGTTTTAGAGTTTAAAAGCGTAGTCCCAAAGCATCGTTACCAAATATATGATACAAGTCTGACATAAAACAAACTAAACAAGTTTTTCATTAAAGTAATGGGATTTTAAAAGGATGTGAAACCAAAAGTTAGCACTAAAGCTCCTCCCTCGTGTTGCTCCAAGTCTTTTAACCTTAAATTACCTGAGATTAATAAATGCTAATAAAAGTCACCGAAACATTGAGTGAATTTCATAGCGTTTATATGAATAACGAGTGAACACAAGTATTTTTAATCATACGGAAAACTTGTGGATCGAACAACGTTAATCACTATGCATCAAGTCATGCCAACTTGAAATGTTAAACCAACATATTATAAATATGTAATCATTTGCCCCCTACAACTAGGTATATTGCATTTATACTAAAGAAATTCTCAATACAAAATTTCCTTTAGGGGTGATAGCGCCCATGGATGGTCACAATCCCCATACTAGGGAGTCACGGTCCAAAATAGTATCTACTTAATGTACTAGCGCTTACCGATCACAAGGTATATTTTATAGTGCATTGAAATTTGGGCCTTTTTGCATCGTTACTTATGCAAATTAGTCACCAATCGATGTCAGCTACCGAAAATCACTTGTGTTCGATTTATAAGACTAAGCATGTATTCCCTCGCAGGGTTTATAACATATTTATAGCTAGAGAATGGCTAGAGGCTATGAACTCACCGTGAATAGAGACAATGTCAATCGAGAATTCACGAGAGAAAAGGACGCCGAAAATCAACCACGACCTATTAATATTAATAATATATTATTAATATTCGAATTACATAAATTATGCAACTTATTATATTATATTCATGATAGTTTGTTCATTAGGATCTGTGAATCCATACCTTCCCTTATTATTTCATTGGTTACTTATTTTTGAAAATTTCGTTTATTTACTAGAACTATTACCCGCTTAGACTTACCATATGACCGCAAACACTTGTTTATATACTCATTCACAGGTTCATTATACATCTTTAACTTATTACCACATTGCACAAAGGTTCTAAGTAAATTTTACCTTTCGTTAACTCTAGCTTATCGTAACTAGCTCAAAACAGGGCCTACTGAAAGTTATCAAAAGTTTGGCAACAGCAGGCACCCTTAAAAATTTTATAAAAATATAAACAAAATACAGGAGGTCACACATATCATGTACAATCTCCAGATTAAATTTCGTCCAAAAATATTAAGTTTTGACCCGCCTGCTCACAGCATCTTTACACATGAAATTCTGGACAGCCTACACAGTTTTAACACTTAATCTTGTAGAAAGGTTTTGACAAACTTTTACATCTTGAAAATCGACGAGGCCTAGTTCGTTTGAAAATAGACTCGGATTAGATAACTTTAGGGTCCTGAAAACCTAGAAAATCTTTTGACACGACCAATATTATAACATTGCAAGCTGACCCAAATTGGGATATGGAAACTGCCATTTTCTGAAATTTGCCAAAACCAATTCCTAACTAAAATCGACCATAACTTTTTCGTTTTTAGGAGTTAGAAGCTCTAATTTATACCAAAACGATCATTGGAACGATCTCTACCATTCTAAATCCTAAAATCTCAGATTACAGCACTCTAAATCACACCAAAACTAACCTAAACGTTCTGGTCTAATTATGAGTTATAAAACCCCATCAAATCTTTAATTTTTCGCACTAATATCACATTCCACAATTTCAAACTAACCTATATATTCCACTAAACATAATTGATTATCCTCAACGTTCATAATCCAACAATTTCCTTTTTCACAATTTTACCATGGATTCTCAATTGACCAAGATTAACATGCATGCATATGAATAATTGAAATCAAATTACAATAGAAGGAAAATAGCTTACAAAAGTTAATCACAATAGAAGATAAATCAAAAAACTATTAAAACCTAGGGGTTTTGAACTTGGCCGAACCACAAAGGGACCTAAAACGAACCAAAAATCAACTTTTGTTAACCCGAATCTTAAATATAACTTCCTTGCTCAACCCTTGCTAATATCTAACACTTGAATTCATCTAAATCACCAATCTTGAAAAATTAGAGATTTACAAAACCTTCTTGCATGTTTAATTTTTTTGAGGGGAAAGATTAAAGGTATTTTTATGAACAATTTGGTATATGATTGAGTGGTTTTGATTGAGAATTGAGCTATCAAATTTGTGTTTCTTGGTGTTGTTTGCTCGACAGAAGAGAGAAAAAGGAGGAGGCAGGAAAAAAAATTTAACGTTATAATCTAGAGTGTGTGTGTTTTCGGCTTATAAAAAAAGAAGAAGTGTGTGTTTGTTTGTTCGGTTAAGTAAAAAAAAGGAAGGTTGGGTTGGGTTTTATAATTAAATGGAAGGTTTATAAGAAAGATGAGCTTGTATATCTTTTATAAAAATAAAGAATATGGGCCTAGATTATAAAAAAAATATATGGATGTTGTGTTTGGCTTGAGGTTGCCGAAATCAAAAGAAAAGGGGGAAAAAGAAGGGGGCTTCAGCCCAATTTTTATTAAACGTTTTATATCTTTTAAATCTCGATCCTAAAAATTAACTCAACTCGCTAATTTTTATAAAGTCAAAATTTTAAATTTGGTTCGACCTGACACGAATAAAATATGAGAAATAACAGAAAAAGAAAAGTATATTAAATAAAAATTTAATAATTTTCACAATTAAAAATACAGAATTCGTTGATTTCTCGATCGGTAACGATTAAAGATAAAATATAGAATTCGCGAAAGAATTTAAATGACGATATTTTATAAAAACCGACTAAAATAAATAAATGAATATATTTTTAAAATCTAGGTATGAATTATAAATTCGGAAAAAGGCGTGACCTTAATACTGGGGTTTACAGTTTTATGGTTATGTGATTTTGTATGTGCCTATCATTCAATCTGGATCTTGTGATACAGACAAGTAATCTAGGATGCTAGATGTCTTCTATAGTAATTTATACATCTAGACCAATAGGATCACAAATTACAACATATCTTTGCACTTAGATTGTGAGCTTAGTAGACTACTAGTGTATGGATTCCCATTAAGCAGTAAGTGGATAAAGTCTCTATGAGCTAGGGTTACAAGATCATCCATTGCTTATTCCCTAGATAGATTATAATAAGAAATAAGGATGTTGTTAGTCCCAGTTGTAGGATACCTCTGTTGGATCTCACTTCAATAGATCAAATTTCTAAGTTTGTTTAAGGTTTTAGTTATATTAGATAAATCTAGCACAACTATAGTAGGAACTTTGTTAAGTGTATTAAAGATTAGTGCGGAATCTAATATTTAATATTTGAAGATTTCTTAATGAAACAGTAACACAAGATCACAATTCAACAAACAATAAAAAGCTCGATATTATTAAGAATAATAAGAATACTCTTCCTAGTATTAGGGTTAGAAAACCATTGAAGCTATGAATAACTCTTATCAAATCGTTAAACAACTATTCACTCTAAACTTATACCCTAGGACCTGCCTTTTTATACACCAAGAGTCCTAGTCGATTTACAAATCTATTCCTAAGACTTAGAATATCTCTATGATTATTTTAAATAACTATAATATAACATAAGTAATCTTGATCTCAACAATCTTTATTCCTTTCTTCTGTCTTTATCCTTTTCTGATAGTAGATAGAAAACTCTTTAGCAGTCATTAATCTTTGAGTTTATAGTAGTACTTTTTACACTAATAGCAAGCATTAAACTGTAGAGTAAGCAAGTCAGTAATACTTAGAATATTTTCTTTCAATCTTCAGCAGCAGTACTAACTTTACACTAGCTGCACACTAACTGTATTACTTAGCAGTTCTAATATAACTAACAGTAGTAAACTATGAAACTTAGCAGTACTAAACTTTTATATTGCAGCACTAATACTTAGCATATTTTTCATTAAAGTTAATGAATAGCACATAACATTTAGCTTAGCCAGCAGTAGTAACACACCTGAGCAGTAGTAACTCTAAGATATCAAGAAGTCTTTTAATCACAACAATCTCCCTTAAATTGATATTCTTCTTCAACATCTTAAAGTTTCTTCATGAAAGCTTCTATTAATCACAGAGGATGTTCCCAAACACTTCATTGATTCTTAAGCTGTTTTGTGAGAAGTTTAAGAAGCTGATATGCCATTTTATTTAAATAATCAACCTTAAGTTTCTTGTTCAGCATATCTGTAATTGTAGATGGTGTAAGGGGATATCTCTTCTCTACCAACATATGAATGTACACATGTTGCATCCTCAATGAATGAACTCCACAGGAATCATATAACTTCTAATCCAACACTTATTATCATCCTTGATTCTTCCATACTTGATCTTCAACATGTGGTTCAAACATTGTCTTCAAATCTCCATATAAAAAAAAATCTAAGTCTTCCACTGGTCTTGTTGATCCATATTTAACTTTTACCAGCTTGTACAAATCTTCCAAGTCTTCCCTGCTAAAACTTTTAAGCATTTGACTAAAGACTATGTACATTTGTGACTTTCCATCAGCTCTTATATTTGCATATAGCTTTTCTTTTCCTTCTTGTGGACTTCAGTCAACATAGTTGGAGGCTTAGCAGTTTTTAAGGTACACCCTCAATTGCACCTTTCTTCATTTGGAATGACTTTTATTAGACTTTGAAGCTGAGTCGTTTCTCTATCCTTATCCACCTTCTACTTCTTAATACTTTCTTGTTCCAACTCTTCTCCTGCTCTCTTAGAACTACCTTCTATCACTTCTGCTTTAGGTTTCTTTAAATTCTATTCCAGCTCTGTTTCTTCCTTCTTGGAACTCTTTTCCCCACCTAACTCAATCTTGTAGTCAAAAAGGTCTTCACCTTTTCATTGAATTTTTCAAACAATTCTTGAATATTTTGCAAAGGACTTGTTCTTCAAACTTTTGGGCTTCTATCCTTTCATGTTTTTCAGATACGTACACATTATATTCCTTTGTTGAGCTCTTGTTGGTGGTCTATTCCTCTTCTCTTCTGCTCTCTTAGTTGTAAAATGTTTTCTTCTTTGCTCTAAGATATATAAAAATAATCTTGCCTTTTCTTCATCAGTCAATTCTTCTTGCTCTTGAGCTTGCAGTCTTTGAGCCAACTGATAATCAGCTTCAACTTTAGCCTGAACATCATCCCAAGCTATGTTGGCTTCTTTAATTTGTTGAGCTTTTTCTCTAGCAAGCCTTTCCTCTTCTTCTTCTTTAGCTTGTAGCTTGAAGGAAAGTTCTTCATCCAACCTCATTTGTTCAAGCCTTTTCATAAGATTCACTTGTTCCACCACAGGCTCCTCAATCATAATCCTGTGGAGGTTTTGGTACATGTATTATTTTGTTAGGTGTTGTTGTAATTATACCATGCTCTGGTTCTTGTATCACAACCTTATCAGCCTTAGGTTTTGCACTCTTCAACTCTGCCAGTGCTTGAGCCAAAGTAACTTCAACATCAGTTATTGTAGCAGCACTAACTAAAATTATACTGGCAGCATCAATCACATCAACTACTTCCTCAACAACATTTCCACTTTGCTCTACAACAAATACTTCCTCACTAACTAAAGTGTTAACCTCAAACATATCAGCATCATCTTGTCATTAACCAGGGTAATGTCTTCATTAGCATCAATAGAATTTATTCTCCCCTATTTGGATGCATCCTCACCCAAACTTTCTTCATCTCCAAAGGATTCTACCCTAGCTGTAAGACCAATTTTTGTATAACCTTTTAAGCCCATCAGTTCTTGACCTCTTTTTTTGTTCAAGCTTATTGGCCCTCCTCTTTAAACTAACAATCACTTTAGCTTGTGTGGTCTTTGTCTTCTCTAAATCAAGAACTATTGTTTGTAAATTGGTACATAATTCTATCAATTCATTAAGTTTCAGACTATTCTCACCACTTTGAAGTATGTTACCTCTTGCGAGCAATGGATCATTAGAAAGTTTAGATACATTCTCAAACCCAGTTTAAGCAATAGTACCCCCATTGTTTCTTGGCGCCTAGGACCACCACCTAAAGTAGTTCTTAGGGAACTAGATTCATTAGGTGTTGCCTTGGATCAGGTCTTATTGATGTTACCACTGTCCTGTTCTACTTTTAAGCTAGAAGCAGTAGTGGCAGCCCTCACCAAACTGTCATCCAACTCCTTATATACAGCCTCATCTGCTACATGTTTAGTAGGACCACTAGATCGAGGTATCTGAATGTCCTTTCTCTTAGGCTTCATAGGTTTTTGTTTCTTTTTGAGGTTGAGATGTTGTTAGCCTCAATTTATTGAGTCGAACAAGGAAGTTCGGTCACTCTACGATGGAGCTTCGGTCTTTAATTAGTTAACGTTGTAATAGGATATTATCGGGAATCGGGCTCGATAGTGAATCTAATATTGTATATGTTTCGGGTTTAATCCCAAGCAAAACCCGAGCCCGGGTCCTAGTTAAATATCCCGCGCGTACCTTTAACGTGACGGGGTATATAAGCTTTTTCTTCTTTAGAAAAAGTTAGTTGTTCATTTATAAATCTTTTCCTTTTCCAAAAACTCTCTCATCTCTCTCTCTCTCCTCTTTCTCTCTCTAAAAGTTCAACTCACTCTCTTTCTCTTTTCTAGTTCCGATTTCGTGTTTGATTCTATGAAGTGAAGTGTTACGGGATCCTACAATTGGTATCAGAGCAAAGGGTGGATTCGTGATTGATTCGTGTGGCTAAACTAGCTCAAATTCGTGGCTTATTTTGAAGAAAAAAAGCTCACGGCTCAAAACATTTGTTTGGGGTTTAATGGGTTGTTATTCTGATCTTCCACTTGTTCTACACATAAAAAGGTAAGAGTGCTTTCAATTTCGTGTGTTAAACAAGCTCCTAGCTCGAATTATAAGCAAACAATAGTAAGGTGTTCTATCGTGGAGAGTTGTATTTTTTGACGATCACAAAGATATACATGTTATTATGTGTTAAATCTTCTTAGAGACGCTTAATATTGCAAATCCTTGCTTTGGTTCGTGGCTTAAATGCTTATTTGAGTGATTTTGAAAAAAAACGAGCTTGGTGTTCATAATGGCGGTTTGGTAAGGAAAGGGACAAGATCCACGATTTAAGGAAATAGTCAACGGCGGTTTGTTGACCAAAACAGCGAGTTGCCAAAAACAGCGAGTGGTTAAAAATATGCGAGTTGCCAAAAAAAAAACAGCGAGTTGCTTAAAACCCGGCGAGGTGCTAACCCGGCGAGTTGCTAAAAACGGCGAGTTGCTAACGGCGAGTTGCTAACGGCGAGTTGCTAACGGCGAGTTGCTAACCGGCGAGTTACCAAACAGCGAGTTACTAATTGGCAGCGGTTTACTAAGAATTTTTTTTGTGTGAAGAAAAGGGTTTCAGTAAAACAGCCATAACTTTTGATCCGTAAGTCCGTTTCAGGCCCGTGACCTCTCAAATCGAAGAGAAAAACGAGACGGATCACGCTGTAACCACCCTTTAGCTGGTTAAGGATTTTCTGAGGCCCAAAACACTCGTTTACTATGATTTATTGACAGTTTTCAGTTTTTTGGAATTTGTGTTAGACTTGTTTTTGTTCTAGCTCACTTGCGAGTAAATGCGAATATTGTGAATAGATCTATTGGGGGTGGCGACTCCTGTTGGTGTACCCGTACATGGGGTAACCAAACACACTATATTTGAGAATAATGGGTAACTTTGGCAAGATACCTTTCCACGAGGACATTTGTTCCTCACTAATGTCACTGAGGTGATTTTCATGTTAATGTTTGGTTGCATGAGCTTAGGGTAATAATAATATTTTCCATGATAATTGTAAATGCATGCAATTATTACCACTTATGATAACTTGTATTCAACCATCTTGTTTACAAATCTATGAATTTTACTCAACCGTTGTGTTGACCCTTTTAGCATGTTTATCTTAGGTAATTGATCAAACTATGGCACGGAGTGGCATTGAACTTGAGGACGTCCAAACTTGTTATCATTTAACTTTTATGTTTTCAATGTATTTTGGGACCTCCTTTGTAAAACTCTGATATGATATTGAATGATTACTAAATTTTTCAAAACGTCTCGTTTGGGTCGTTTTCTATGATTATGACTATTGATTCATGAAGTAATACCCCAAATTATCTTTCGCTGCTATATGTCAAATGGTGCTTTCATTATCAATGTGAATTTTGGTGTTCATGAAGTTGAACCCATAATCAAGCATTTGATTTTAGATCTATAACACCTGCCCACAACAATTAGCAACAGCAAACGATCTGCTTTTGTAGGTGGTTTTGAACTTAGTATGCTTTTTACTTGCAATAAATCAACCTTTTGCAAGAAATTGACAACCTCCTGTTGTGGATTTCCTGTCAAGGCTAGCTCCAGCATAATCACTATCAGAGAAAGCTTCCAAGTCAAATGTGAATCTCTATGATACCAAAGACCCAATTTAGGTTGACCTTTCAAGTATCTAAAGATCCTCTTCACAACATTAAGATGTGAGACTTTAGGAGTAACTTGAAACCTTGCACAAGCACAAACAGCAAATATTATGTCGGGTCTAGATGGCTGTTTAAAATACATTCACTGATTCAATCTTAATCGGTATAAGTTACATCACAATCTCAGCTTCTTCATCTTGAGCAATGCTTTTGTTAGTCTCAATTGGAGTGCTTGTTGTCTTTATAGTGACAAAATTTAACACTTTGTCAGTATTATCAGCCACATAATGTCTTGGCTGATGAAGATTCATCATCTTTCTACATGACTTGAACCCTAAGAAGAAGGAGCTACCCCATAGAAACTCATCTGGAATCTCTTGTGCATCATCTGCTCAAATTCAACACACAAAGACTTATTTGTAGACCCAAAGATGATATCATCAACATACACCTGTACTAACAGGATATCACCTCTGTCCTTCTTGATGAACAAAGTTTTATCTATAGTGCCTCTTTTGTATCTATTTTCCAATAAGTAGGTAGACAAGGTCTCATACCAGGCTCTAGGAGCTTGATGTAGACCATATAAAGCTTTTTCTACCTTATAAACCTTATCAAGGAACTGTGGATCTTCAAAACCAGGAGGTTGACACACACATACCTCCTCTTTAATAGTACCATATAAAAAGGCACTCTTCACATCCATCTGGTACACAATAAGTCCCATAAATGATGCATAGGCCAAAAATAACCTGATTGCTTCAATCCTAGCAACAGGAGCAAAAACCTCATCATAATCAATTCCTTCTTCTTGGGTATAACCTTGTGCAACCAGTCTTGCTTTGTTTCTAACTACAATTCCTCTCTCATCTTTCTTGTTTCTATACACCCACTTAGTTCCAATAGCCCTCTTGCCTTTTGGAAGATCCACCAGAGTCCAAACCTTTTGAAGTTTAAATTACAGAAGCTCCTCTTGCATTGCTTCTATCCAGCTTGGATCTGTCAAGGCTTGTATCACCTTTTTGGGTTCTATTTGTGAGAGAAAACAGGCAAATAAGCAGTTTTGATAATCTTTGTGATTTGTTCTCCTCTGCTTTTTGATGTAGCTCACCAAACCAAGTTCTTCAAGATTTTGTTGTGACATCCTTCTTGTTAGTGGAGCTGAATGCAAATCTCTAATTATTTGCTCAATTGGATGATCTTTGTGAATTCTTGTTGTGGGAATAGAACTGACATTCATGGTTGTTTCCTTCTTCTCTATCATCATATGCATCATCAAATATGCCAGTTGCTTCTAAAGATTACATACTTGGATCATTAGGAATAGGACTAGCAGTATTAATATTTGAGCTACCAGTATTAATATTTTTACTGGCAGTATTAATACTTGGCCCAACAGTATTAACATCTTGAGTACTGCTATCAATGCTTTCTTGATCATCAATATTATCAAAACCTTGTTCATCAGCACTAACAGATGGATTAACAGTAGAAACTCTGTTAGTGTTGTTAGAATAACCTTCTTTCTGTTGAACAAGCAAATTTACCAATTCCGCTCTGAAATCTTGCACATGTAGTCATCTTCTTTATTGAAAGCTCCTTCTTCTTTTCTTGAACATTTATTTTAATTTAAATAATCAGCCTCCTTTTCCTTGGTTACCTCTATCAACATCCTTATTATCTGTGCTCTGAGAAGTTGAAGAGAGTGGAGAATTAGAAAGTATGAGTGGTAGCAGTATGTATTCATGATCAGATGCTTTCTCCTGTCCAGCTTGCCCTACATTAACATTTGTCTTTATACCTGTATCACTATTAGTTTGATTTCCTGCAGTAACTGGCTCATAATTCATAGATTTTGTCAGTGAATCAATATCAAAGAGCCATTCTGGACCACTCCCTGCAACATTGGGTTTGTTTTCAAGAAAGTTTATGTGCAGATTCTCCTCTACCTTCCTAGTTCTAGTGTTAAATACCCCAAAAGCCTTGCTATTTATAGAGTATCTAACCAAGAACCCCTCATCAGCCTTCCCATCAAATTTGCCAGGGGATCTAAGGTATTAAGAATAGTCACATGACACCCAAAAGGTCTCATAATGTTTTATACTAGGTGGTCTACCAAGTAATAGTTCATAAATGTGTCTGGTCTGTGAGGCTAAGTCATTAGAACCCTATTCTTAACATAACAAGCAATATTAACTGCTTCAGCCCAAAATGTAGTAGGTAATAATGAATCTGCTAGCATAGTCCTAGCTATCTCTATTAGTGTCCTATTCTTTCTTTTTAGCACTTTATTTTGTTGTGGAGTTTGTTGGCAACATCTTAAACTCCTTGTAATCCCTTTCATCTACAGAATTATCCACTTCATGATTTTTTCAAACTCAGTTTAATTGTCACTTGAGATTTTAACCTTATGATTTTATTTGGTTTCTATGCCAGTTATAAAAAGTTTAAGGATCCCACTAGTCTCATCTAGTGGCCCAAATAGAAACCTACTCATAGTCATCAGTGACAACAAGGGGTATATTCTTCGTGATTGATACTCCTTACAAATGTTAGCCCAAATAAGTCCATATGCAACATTTGTAAGGGATGGTTGATAAAGCTTACAATCTTGGTCTTACAAGAGGCTTTGTGTTGCTTTCCCTTCTAAAAAGCAACATAAGAATGGTCATTTTCAAAAAGCTTTGAAGGTAAGCCTCTAACAAGGTTTCCCTCACAAGTTTGTTTATAGTTTTAAAGTTTATATGACCAAGCATCCTATGCCATAAAATTAGACTCTTCTATTGTTGAGCCTTTGTTACAAAATAAACAGTCAAACCTTCGGAAGGAACACATTCTTTAGATTCAAAACTCGTACATCGTTGTTCTGTCTGGGAACTTTAAGCAAGACTTGACTTTCATCAAGTACGCTTAAAGTCAGGAGAGTAGACAAAACATTCAGTCTTAGTGAAAAGGATACACTGTTTTTCTGTACCACATTTGTGAGACGAGAAAAGATTAAACTTAAGTTTCCTTAATAAAAGTATACATCTTCAAAGTCTATTTACCACAGCATAGTTTTTACTTTTTCCAGTAATTTACTCCTTTAGGACTTCCCTGCAAATGCAACAAATCCACCATCAATGTCTTGATAATCTGTAAGGTATGACTTGTTCCCAGTCTCATTATGCTAGAGCAATCCACTTATCAAAAATCCTTGATCTGTTTAAGGTATATGTGAATTACCTACACTCAAAATAAGAGAATTAGTTTCTCTTGGATCCCAAGCCATTCACTGACTTGAGTCTTCCTTGAGGATCAACATAGTCAAATCTTTTAGGCATGTATGATCCACCATCATTAGAGATATGGTCAATTACTTTTCTTATTAGTCTCCAAATCAGCATGCTGAGGAACTTAACAGCATTTCCTTTTTCCTTGAGCAGTACTAATATCTTCTAGACCTAAATGTAGTTCCATTATTTTAACTAGCTGTATAAACTTTTATTAAAATTATAGGTTTTTAGATGTATTTTGGTTAAAAGCCCTTCTTACTGGTGAATGTGCTTTAAAATAAGAATATGTTTTGGGTAATGCCCTATTTAGTTTTGATTTAGGGGCAGCAATATTTAACCAGGTCCTGGCAGTGAGTACTATTGATGCTGCTGCTTTGGAGGTTTGCTTAGCAGTATTAATGGTTACTTGTCCTGACTTGTTACTAACTGTGTTGGAACAAATTTCTTTTAGGATGAGGGTGAGTCAATTTGTTTTGTGTTTCACCTTCTGAGCCATTGTTCTTTACTGGTTAATACCTCTCTTGACTCAGTAACCCGTCTTCCCATTATTATTATAAACATAGATTTTCCAACCCATTTTATTCTCAAATAAGTTATGTCTAGATTAAATGGTTAAGACTTCCACATACAAAACAAGCTTTCTTATTGAACTCAAAACCATCCCCTAGTTTCTGAGTCATTATTCCATTCTAATTTCTTTTATTAACCCTAGAACTCTGACTTTTTCTAAGGTTTTCAGCTTGCCTATATGTGTGTTGTTCAATAACAGATTTCTAGTATTTTTCATTGATTTAACAAATTGTTTTTAGCATAACTCAGGTTTATTCTGTTTAAATGAAGGTCTAATCATACAATCATCACTATCAGACTCCCATTCTGCAATGATAGGAGCACTAGGACTAACATCTTTATGTTGTTCCAAACTATCCTTACTAGACTTAGATGCAATTGATTCAATTCTAGGCACACTAGAGATAGTTTCATCACTTTTGTACTTACTTGAAGAATATCTAATACAGCAAAGGATAAGTAGGTTTGAGGGCATTAGTTTTCCAGTGTAGGAGGGGGAAACTACATGATATCCCTCAACCTTCTTAAACCTCATTTACTTGATTATTTTCCTCTTCAATCTCATTCACACTACTATCAGATGCACTTTCAAACACTTCACTTTTATTCAGATGACAATCATGCAATTCATTTTCATTCATTTGACTGTCAAAACCAACACCAGACTTGTTATTAACACTTATTTGACTGTTTATCAGTTTAGTTAGCTTCAATAGATGATGTTTCAAACCTTTTTAGTTTAAGTTTCAAATCATCTTTCTCTTTTAAAGCTTCTTCTAACTGTTTTTAAGGTCTTTGATAGAGATATCTTTCACTTAGACATCATAATTTAAAAATGTAATGTCTTCCTCATAAACAACTTCATTTTTTTGATGAACAATAATTCTATCTTCTAATGATTCTAAGCTTAACTGTTTAACCTATTATTTTCTAGAATTAGATTTTTTAAAGCTATCATGCAGTTGTATATATTTTTGAAGAGATTGAATAAGATTCTAAACATTCTTTAGAGGCCATTTTGTACCTCGTCTTTAAGATTGATGAATGGTATGAACCTTGAAGACATACATGAGCCATTAGAGCAAAGTCTATGGGTCCTTCTTCAGCTTAATAGCTCCAATCATAACCACATATCCCATCTTGAACAACCAAGGCATTTGTAGGAGTCTCTACTGGTATAATCCTTCTAGGAGCATATCCATTTCTATTCCCCTGATTCCTTGGTGCCCTGCATTCTCTAGCAAAGTGACCTCTCCTGTGGTAGTTGTAACATTCAACTTTTGTCTTATCAAAGAAAACATTTTCTTTGCCATTAAAATTCAAATTCCTTCCGGTCTTCTTTAAGAATCTCTTCACCCTCATGGTAAGCATGGCCACCTGCCATTTGAGATCCATCTCTTCAAGATCATCAGTACCAATCTGCTCCAGATCTTCATTGTCTAACTGTGGACTATTAGATTAATTAACAAAGAAGGAAAACATGACATCATTAGCATAGGTTCAGGAAGAAGCTTGTCCCTTTGATCTAGCAGTAGGAACATCATCTATGAAGCTAATGATTGGCTTTTAATCTCAACTTCATACACCTTCAAGTTGTTGTACGAATTGTCCATGCTCAACTCATCTAGATCAACTTTGTTACGCATGATCAAGGCAATATTATTCCAAGCTGATGGTAGACTTCTTAGCAATTTAAGATTTGCATCTTCCTGGGATAAAACTTCACCATGAATTTCCAATTGGCTGATGAGTTTCTAAAACCTATCATAGGTTTTATCCAGTCCTTCAGATCTTGATGCAGTAAAATTCATATATTGCTGCTTTAGAATGGTTTTCTGCATTTTCTTTGATTCTTTGTTGCCTCCAAACCTGGCCTTGATTGCTTCCCATAAGGTCTTTGCATCCTTAATTCCATGAAACTTCAATAGGTGTTCATCGGGAATGGCCAACAACAGAGTGCTTTTTGCTTTTAATTCATTCTTTCTTGCTAGCTTTTGTTCAGCAGTTTTGGGAGGAATGGGACCTTCATTACTAGCTGATGCAATAGCAGGTGCATCGTCATTCATAATAACCTCCCAAAGATCATAATCAATGTGAGTAAGATATTTCTTCATTCTCATGCTCCATAGATCATAGTCTCCTGTTTTCAGTAGAGGAAGTTTTAGTGCAGACACTGTTTGGGTAGTTTCTAACTATGATTCCATCTTCTCTTTGATTATGAGATCTTGTGTAGATATAGTAGTTTTCTTATTTAGAGTTTCTCAACAGAGTCTGATAACCACATTGTGGGAAACCGTATGAGGGGGGGGAGGGTGAATTACGTTTCCATTTAAATTTTTAAATTTGTCAATACAAAAAGTACATCACTCTTTATTGGCGTCCATAAATATAAGGGGGTCGCTAGTACATCAGGGGCCCGCCTAATTTATAAGACCGCCTCCAGAAGAGGTTTTCGGACTAGATCTTTTGTATCAAATCACCAACTTAAGTTTGACGCAATATGGAAGTGTCGATATTTAGATTACAATAATAGTGCATCTTCTATTAATATTTCCACACTCAACAAGGTTTACTAAAAAGAGCTTTTACACAACCATGGCTAACAAATCATACCCACACTTCACACAATCATACGCACAATGCAAGTGTAAAAGTAAAAGCAATAAATATAGAACATATTAAGTAAAGTGAAAGGTAAAAGAAAATGCAACTCGGACACGGTGATTTATAGTTGTTCGGTCACAAAGCTCTCTATTCGCCCAACTTCACTCCCTGAGTATCCAACTCGAGAGTTACTTCACTAATCAACAAGCTCCCTTTCAGCGGAGAAAACCTTATAATGTTGCTTACATTATTTTCCAACACTAAGCTAGATGTCGAGTTCTTCTTCTGGTATAACCAAACCCGTTATGTTTTATGACCCAACATAACAAACCTTGTATTTTATGGCCTAAAAACATAAACCGCGTCGCTTACAATATTTTCTGACACTAAGCTAAGTGTCGAGTCCTAATCTTAGCTAGAACTAATCTACCACTTCACCAATGTATTTTAAGGCCTAAAATACTAACCAACCCACAATCAACTCATCTAAATATATACATCTTTTGGATCTACACACTAGTAAAGATTAGAAGACATGGACTCGATCTATATGTAACAAATGTTACAAATGGACTAACTAGGCTACATAATTTCGGATCTTGAAGATGGCCGAAGTTCTTCTCTTGCACTCGAGGAAAGGAGGAAAGGATATAAGATTTGATCACATTTAAACTAGATTAACCAAGTTGAATGATCAAAGATTTAGAGAGATTTAGTGAGATCCAGAGAGAGAAAGAACTAAAAGAAAATCGTGCAAAAGGGTTATGAAATCAGTTGGAGATGACCCACTATTTATAGGAGCTGAAAGCTGACAGTCTAGCAATGGCGGTCCTGGCGGCCCCAAATATATTAGGAGGCCGCCGACCCTATAAGGGGGCTGCCACTAGACTACGCTCCACTTTTTGTCTTTTTGTGGGGAAGGTTGTATCTGGTATAGAAGCTTCCATTTTATGAGGAAAACCAAATTTCAAATTTTATTTTTATATAAAACATTTGTTTTATTAAAAAGTATTTTGTGTTTATTTATTTTTATAAAAAATACTTTTGTAGAAATGTAATGGTTAAGAAAAAAATATTTTTCTTTGATCATCCTACAGGTTTAATTTGTTTGTACATACCTTATGTGATTTACATCGGGTGCAAACAAATGTTGGTGTTGATGCAGACTTAAGACATCGAGTGTTGTTGATGCATGTATGCATTGATGATTTGTGATTACGAGTAACTTGCATACTTTACGTTATGTATTACAAGTTATGTAGGATATTGGACATCATAACACAAGCCTAGGAATGATTATTGGCCAATTCTGGAGAGAGAAAATAGGAAGTTCTAGTGAAGAGAAAATCACTTAGTGTGTGTTTGTAATACAATGAACAACCAACCCTTCCCATGGCTGGAAAGGGTGTTTAAATACAAGAGTTTAAGTGCCCTAAGTGGGCTATGGAGTGGGCTAACATGTGGGTAAAGACCCGGCCCAACACCATAAGTCATACGCTAACGATTAAACTACGAGCTATGCTATTCTAGACAATACACGGGGTGACCGAGTCTTTTTCGTAAACCTAACAATCTCCCCCTAAGGGAGGTCACCCCAGAAAATACAGTTTGAATTCTAGCATTCTAAGTCTTGATCTAATGACAGTAGCTCGTAATCTTTGATTCTTCATTCATTGGTTTCTTTGTACAAAATGTAGTGATCTTTTGACTTTAAGCTTTAGCTTGTTCCATTAGGCTTGTCTTTGTATGTGATCTTGAACATTCTTGAGATCATCAGCCAATCTTAATCTCTAATCATCATCTTGTGATCTTTTACTTTGTGTGCTCGTGACTTTTGGGCCGACATGCTCATACTTGTTGCAATCTTGAAACCATGACTTAGTATTTGCATAACTTCATCACTTCATGACTTTATTACTTTCACGTACTGATGAAGAAGTTGATATCAGAGTTGCGGAAGCTTTAGGTCATTCTTCCTTGATGTTGCGAAGTCATTGAGTCTTGAGTATGAGCATGTGGCTATGAACTTGACTCTGCTGGAACAGGTTGACGCCATCTCCATCTTTATATGAACCTGTAATAAAACAGTTAGCAATAAAGTTGTGGGACGAATATGGCTTTGTCATTCGCCCGTGTTTGGTTGGAGTAACCTTCGAATCTGTGAGGACTGACCTGTGATCAGGTAGATTCAATCTTAAGAAGAATTTCCTTAACAGGATTTCCAGCATCAGTATCGGATCTTCTAATGCATAAACATTAGAATCTCCTTACTTGTCTGTTCTCTTAATCGGAACGTCTCAAAGCAGACAGCACGATAAGAGTGAATCGATTAATTACTATCTTACCGATCGAGGATGAAAATTGATTTGAAAATCAATCGATGTGTCACTCGAGAAATTGATTTTTATGACATATCGAGAGTTTTAAGCATTTATCAAAATTCATCAATTGTCAATTCAAAAATCTGGACCGATTCAAGCTTGTTTGATGTTAGCTCAAGCAGGATTCCCATCTTCATTGTGATTACATAAGTATCACTCGGATGTTCTGGAAAAATCACAAGGATGAAGCGTAGGACTCTAATTATACATTACTTGTTTTCACAGTGTGTGATAAACAAGAACATTTGAATTATGTCCTTACGAGATTAATTGATGATCTCTTGGCTCTAGACTCAATAGTGCATTTTGATTTAAGTGAGCGGAGGCTGGAGCAGACTGCCACCTTTTCAATACCAACTATCTCGGAGTGAGATAGTCAGTAGATTACGTGTTAAGTCTCTGTGACAATTGAAACAAAACTCTTTTAAGAGATTCTGAGTGGCTAGGGAGGGCTGTGCAGCGTATCACTGGGTCCATGATACTTGTCTTCAATGTCAATAATCAACCAAGTGATTCTGACAGCATATGTATTGACCCGGTTTCTGCCTAATGTTAAATGAGGGTTGCTTTCTTTTCACCCTTTATCTTAACATTTCTGTAGGATCCCGTAATCACTTCATAACATACATCATATAAGAATCAAACTAGAGAATTAGAGAGAGAGATAAGTTGTTTTGTAGAGAGAGAAAGAAGAGAGAGAGAGATGGAGAAAATAGGAAAGTGGAATTATTTAAGAATGAACAACTAACTTTTCCAAAGAGGAAAAGTTACTTATATACCCTGACACATTAAGTGACGTTCGAGATAATTGACTAGGACTCGGGCTCGGGTTTTGCTTGGGATTAAACCCGAAACATATACAATATTAGATTAACTATTGAGCCTGATTCCCGATACTTTCCTATTACAACGTTAACTAATTGATTGACCGAGACTTAAATACAAAATGAACGAACTTCATGTTCGACTCAATATTTTGAGGCTAACAATCTCCCCCGAAGTGAGTTCATTGCTGACACTCCTTTATGAGATCAATAAGATTGATTTTGTCGTTAAGCTCATGTGGTCTTGGTCCTTTTCTTTGTTCTTTGTTGTAGGTTTGTTCCTTCATGCTTTGCGATCTAGACTTTGATCCTTTGTCTCTTTATCGTCTATGCCATCTTGCGATCTTATGTCTTTGACCAACATGATCATACTTTTACATTATCTTAAAAGCTTTAAATCAGAGTTAGCGGAAGTCTTTGTCTTTAAATCTTAAGATTTCTAGATAGTTTGTATTTGTAGATTGAGCATTTGAATGTGGTAATGAATCAACTTTGGTTGATTGAGATACTGTCACCACCGTTTTAACCTGCAGGTTTACGTTAGTGATAATCGAGAAAATTAATTTTGAAAATCAATCGACGTATTACTTGTAAAAGCGTTTTTGTAACACATTGGGAGTTTTAATCTTTTATCAAAATTCATCAATCGTCAATTCATTTACTGGACCAAATCGATATCCAGTTGTCACAAGTTTGATTCATATAGAATCTCGCAAGTCACCTACCGAGAGCTTGTTTGAGGTTGACTCAAGCAGGATTTCCATCTTCATTGTGACTACTAAAAGTATCACTCTGATGTTCTGGCAAATATCACAAGGATATTGCGTAGGACTCTTGTTAACAGCTTGTAAACTTGATGATGTTCAACAAGTGTTTGAAATAGAATGTGTCCTAACGAGATTTTTATTGATCTCTTGGCTCTAGACTCGATTAGTGCATTTTGGTTTTAGTACTCGGAGGCTTGAGCAGATTGCCACCTATTCAATATCAACGATCTCGGAATGAGATGTCAATAGATAACGTGTGTATCTCTGTGACAAATGAGACAAGTTTCTTTTAAGAGAAACTCGAATGGCTGGGAAGGGTTGTGCATTGCATCACTGGGTCCATGATGTCGTTTTCAATGTCAGCAATCAACTTGTGATTCTGACAGCATATGTATTGACCCGGTTTCTGCCTTAAGTTGTGTGGAGGGCTTCTTTCTTTAGACCCTTTATCCATACATTTCTTTTTCATTCTTCAACGCCTTTAATGCTTACCAAGACGTCATTACTAACACCTTGTTGTGATTGTTCCAGTGTTAGCTCAATCTTAGTCGGCATTATTCCCATATACATTCATCTCCAATCATACCTAAGGACTGCTATTTCTAACTTTAGATTATCCTTGGGTAGATCCTCCGGTTCTGGTTGGATCATAGGATTGATTCCTAACCTAACCACCTTATGACTTCAGAATCGTCGTGAAATTAAGATGTTGTTGGGTATAAGATCGAACCATAAAACCTTTTCTTCAGCACATTGAGTCGAATAGATCATATTTTAAATACATCCTTAGCTTATATCACACGAAAAACACCACGATTAACCAGCCAATCAAGCCCAAAAATGAATTTTGAGCCATGGAGTATTTAGTACCAAAATGAGATCGAATTTGATGCTTTTAACCACAAGAATCAACCATGAATCCACACGTAGCTCTGATACCAATTGTAGGATCCCGTTAACACTTCACTTCATACAATCGATCACGAAATCGAACTAGAAAGAAGAAAGAAAGATGAGTTGTTCTAGAGAGAGAAAGAAGAGAGAGAGAGAGAGATGCGAGAATTTGGAAAGTGGAATTATTTAGAATTGAACAACTTTCTTTTTCTAAAGAAGAAAAAGCTTATATACCCCGTCACGTTAAAGGACGCGCGGGATATTTAACTAGGACCAGGGCTCGGGTTTTGCTTGGGATTAAACCCGAAACATATACAATATTAGATTAACTATCGAGCCCGATTCCTAATACTTTCCTATTACAACGTTAACTAATTAAAGACCGAAGCTCCATCGTAGAGTGACCAAACTTCCTTGTTCGACTCAATAAATTGAGGCTAACACTATTTGTACCAAATTGTCAAACATGGTTCTTGCCTTGGAACACTCAAAGACTGCTCAAGACTTGGTGATCAAAAAGCTTCAAAAGAAAGTCAAAAGATTGGAAAAGACGCAAAGGGCAAGAACTCCAAGGATGAAACTCTTCAAGATTGGTACCTCTAGGAGAAAGAGTTTGGATAAGGAGAATGTATCCAAACAG
>BQNB010063295.1:3155-35741 GCA_026074375.1 Tanacetum coccineum | reverse complement strand
AACCATTATTAATCCAATTAGAACGTTGGTTTATTTATTTAGTGCAATGATTACATATCTCGAGGCGACATATCATTCTTAAGACTTAGGCGGTACTTCTTCCTAAGACCTAAATATGAAGAATTTTGTCACAATTAAACGTGTCCGCATAAAGCATCCTTATTTGCTGATTATAATCTATCTTAGGGATTAAAGCAATGGTGATCTTGTTAAACCCTAGCTCATAGAGAATTTACCCACTTACTGCTTAAAGGCAATTCATACACTATTAGTCCACTAACCAAGTCTTTACCAATTAATTGAGAACGTACTCGTTGATCCCAAGGGTCACCTGCCAGTCTAACTAAGCTCACAATCTAAGGGCAAAGATAGGTTATTATATGTGATCCTATTGATCTAGATGTATAAATCACTATACGAGAGCCATCCCGACATCTAGATTACTTGGTCTGTATCACTAGATCCAGTTGAATGATAGGTCACATACATAAGCACATAAACAAGTATAATTTGATAAACATAAACAAGCAATCAACGATAAATTAAACAATCGAGATAAACAAAACCAAACATTCAAATCTTCATAATAATGGCTAATACCCGAAGGTATTAGCCTTCAAATGTCATAATCAATACAAGAGTAATAATTTAGCCAAGGTAAACTAACCGAGTTAACGAATGATACCAAAAACTAAATGATTACAAGAGTATAGGAGATTACAAGTTGTTTCCTATGGAATTATTTACGTTGCAAGACCTTTTATGCTCTTCTTCTCTTCTGAAAATCGACTTTTATGGTTTAGGTATCAAAAATATGATTTTGCACACTGAAAACCCGTTTTTAGGTTTTCTATTTATAAGGTCTGGAATTTGGTCGATACAGTGTATTGACTGAGGTTAATACGGCATTTCGGGGGTTTCTTGGAGTAGGGACCACGTTCGATATATTCCAGAATATTTTATTACCATAACTTGAATACGGCGTATAGACTCTTCTGGATACGACGTATTGAACTTTGTTCCTTTGTGGTCTTTAGTGAAGTGCAGGCATAGATATGCCGTATCTTCCTTGATAGATACGGCATATTGGATGTCAGAATAGTAATCTTCAAATGTCTTCGTTTAAGCTCCAGAATGCGTGCCTTTTTGCTAATCTTCACCAAGTACTCTATAATTACTGCAATTCTCAAATACAAACGATTAAGTAACAATTCTTTACAATAATTGTACAAAATGGGTTATTTACATGGGATAAATAATGCTATAAAAGTAACGTTATTTGATGTCATCAAATATCCCCCCACTTGAATCCTACTTGTCTTTAAGTAGCCTTTAGAAGTTTATTAAAATGTATCCCTAAGGATTTTTCTGTTTAAGCATTTATTCGATCTATTACAAGTACACAACCAAACACCTCACGAAATAGGAAGATGAAAACACTCAAATCAACTAATCTATGTGGTAACATATAACTAATTCACTCAATTGCTCGGTCGTGACGAGTATTCTATCATAGGCTTGGTAAGGATACACATCTCCACCACTAGAGCTAAGGAGTAACAAGTTTATAAAGGTAAAATGGGTTTTTATTATAAGGCTTAGGGTTGATAATTCTACAATCTTTCACCAAAAGTACCACACCAACAAGGCAGCTGAATCACACATACATGGCCGTAACAACAGAATAGACATGTGTGTTCGATCACATCCTCATTCGAGTTTAACCAAGGGTTAGGATGAAGAATGATATAGGGTATGGATCTTCTAACTTTTACCAAAAGTAATAAACCAACAAGGAAGCTGAATCACGCATACATGGCCGTAACGACGGAATAGACATGAATGACTCGATCACATCCTCATTCGAGTAAAACCCAAGGTTAATGATTAGGAAAGGGAAATAAATTGTTTTGAAAATAAAAATTACGAAACAAATAGACTAAGTCCAAACAAATAAGGTACAAGTTGCTAGAAACTTTTTCCCGACCGTTACCATGAAAAAGACACAACTATATACACAAATTTCTTGATCATTGATAAAAAACAACAACCTAAGTTGGCGTTCCCAGAACGGTTAACTCCCAATCATCCCATACTTTACATACTTTTACAAGACAAGTGGCAATATCTACCACTTATACAAAACTTTACATCGTTGACTTATAAGACGTATCAACGAATAATCGATCCTTCATATAATTTCTTTGGTTTAAGCTTTTTGCGAAACGATTATCTCCAAACTCTCCTCCTCTTTTTTGTTGTGATTTTTCTAATTTTTTTGTTTTGTTACTAACTATACTAACTACAAATCTCAGTGTAATTTCACCATCTTCACGATAATAACTCTGGATAATTTTCTACATGATTCTTCATTCTTCGGATGCATCAATAATTGTGATGGTAGTAAAAATACATGAGTTTTGACTACTTTATACATTCCCATCTGCATTGTGAAAATTTCTTCCCAACCGTACCGAAGATAGAAAATGACACAAGACTCGGGAAATACATACTTTACACTTTAAGCAACTAGCAACTGATAAATGGACTTAATCTAACAGGGTAGGCTAAGGCGTAAAGGTGTAACGAAACAAACAGTTGGTATTATTCCTAAAGGATTGGCTCTATTGGTTTTTCTAAGGGTATTTTACTCTTAAAATGAGAGTAAACAAAGGGTTTATACGGGGATTTAACTAACCAATGTAGTTAGTTAATAAAACAACATGTATAGGCTTTTTGGGTGTATCCTAAAAATTTACCAATTTAAACAAGTTACTCCATCTAAATACATAGTATTCATTATTGTGGTCTCGAATAGATATACCAAGCCAAGTTCTAAAGTCTACAACATCACCGACACACTTATATTTTTGTGGAATTTAGGTAAAAATTTGGAAACGGATAAGGTTAAATCCTTACAATATCTAATAAGGGTCATTGTGTGCGGGTTATGTAACAAGTAATTTCATAAAAGTATGCTTGATTTTTTTTAATTTGAGCATAAATTAAGCAATTTAGTGTGAAAAATAGGACAAGTATGCATTCTAATTCCCATCCTCCCACTTGAATTATACAACGTCCTCGCGGTATAGATAAAACATTAAAAACATGAATTAAAAGAATTAGAATGAGAAACTCCCCTGATATTTTGCTTGGTAGATTCTCCAAGTTGAGTTTATGAGCAAGAATGTGTGTTGTAAATGTGTCTCAATATCAGCATAACTGCAACACAGAGAGGATTCCAGATGATCGATACTTCACCAACTTTGCCGATTTCTTTGCAGCGAGGTCCTATGCAAAATATAGGAAAAACATGCAAAAATCCTATCTCGGCACCTACGGTTAACTATAAATAAACTAAACTAACTGTACAGGAGACCAATACGCTGTATCCATAAACTGGAATATGCCGTATTGAGAAACCAGTAAAAAGTACCTAATACGGGCCAGTCTGCCAAATACGCCGTATCATGTGCATGAATACGTTGTATTGCCAGAACTGACAATAATGTTTTAAAGTGCATAAAAGTAAAGGTTTGATAACGTCCAGAAATTCAATACGCCGTATGGTATGGGGAGGATACGCCGTATTGATGTCTAGGAAGATATACTTAATAAAAATAAATAACAATCCGGGTTGTCTCCCAGAATCACTTTTGTTTCAGCTAGTCTTTAAGTTAGACTTTTTCCTTCTAGCTTCCTTTATTTCATCTCATGCACGCTTATGTTCCCGCGTGTGAGCCATTCTTCAATCTTCGCATCTCGAACATATTCGAGTCCTAAGTTCAAGACCCCCATGTAGAAACTTTTGAGCTTTTAGTACGGATGCGAGATTCCATTCAGCTTATCATGCATACTCACCTTTAGTAACGGCTTGATCTTGTTGCATTGGGCATTGGATAGATGTTTAAACCTTAGATGTGATCGCGCCATTTGGTAAGTGATGACATCAAATAACGTCTATTTTATAGCATCATTTATCCTATGTAATTAACCCATTTTGTATAATTATTGCAAAGAATTGTTACTTAATCGTTTGTATTTGAGAATTGCAGTAAATATGGAGTACTTGGTGAAGTTATGCTTAAAGGCACGCATTTTGGAGCATAAAAGAAGAGTTCGAGAAAGTCTACTGATCTGACAGCAAATACGCTGTATTATTCTAAACCTATACGACGTATCCAAGACTTTGACGAATTAAAAGACCATTGCCTGACTTTGAAGAATACGCCGTATCCACATCAACGATACACCGTATATAATACTTTGGTCAACAAAGAAGAACCAACTGATTTTACCTTAATACGCCGTATCCAGCAAGAAGATATGGCGTATACGTACCTACACTTCACAGATAACCACGAAGGATTGAAGAGCTATACGCTGTATCCAGGAACATCTATACGCCGTATCCAAGGTTTATTATACACGAAGATTCTGGAATATATCAACCATGGTCCTTACTCCAAGAAATCCCCAATACGTCGTATCCCACATCGCTCGATACGGCGTATCGACCAGTTTCCAGACGCTATAAATAGAAAACCCTAAACTCAATTTTAGGTATGCAAGTGAATCCCTAAACCACCAAGTCGATCAAGAGACGAATAAAGGAGCCTAGAAGGTCAGAAAAGAGCCTCAAGATCATAGGAAAACTCTTGTAATCTTCGCGCAATCGAATACGCGTTCGATTAAGGTTTCTTTATTTTAATCGTTCATGTATCAAACCATGTGTATTTTTACAATGACTATCGGCTGATACCTTTAGGTATCAGCCATGTTTATGAAGATCTAATGTTTGGTTTGTTTATATTGATTGCTTAATTTATTGTTGATTGTTGATTATGTTTGTCACGTGATACTCGTTTATGTGCTTTAATATGCGTTCAATCAGTATATAAGGATATCACCTGTAGCTTAACTAGATATCAGATAGTTCTCATAAGTATGCAACCTATCATTCAACTAGGTCTAGTCCTACATATTTAATGCGCTACAACTTTGGTGTTGTGTGGGCGTAGGCTAAGAGTCTAGGATAGCTCTTCATATCTACAAGTAAGTGAGTAAAGTCCCGATGGGCTAGGGTTTAATAAGATCCCATTATTAATCTCCTAAGATAGATTATAATCAACAAAAAGGATGCTTTATGCGGGCACATTAATTGTGACAGGATTGTTCGTGCCTAGGTCTTAGGATGAAGTACCGCCTAAGTCTTAAGAATGATATGCCGCTTCGAGATAAGATATCATTGCACTAATAAACAAACCTGCATCCTAAGATAGAATATAATCAACAAATGCGTACTTTATGCCCGGATGCGTTTACTTGTGACTAGAATTAGCGTGTTCTTGTTTTAGGAAGAGTACCGTTTAAGTCTGAGGATGATCATGCCTTCGAGATAAGGACAATCATTGCCAACTATATAACATACTTGAGTTATATCGGATTATGTATGACTTGTTACGCTTTCCTCTCCCCCCCCCCTCCTCCATTATATTAATTCTTGGACCGCACTTCTCTATCGTTTGCTTGTCTTCTTATGTGTGTTTATTACTTTACTTGTCATCAAAACCTTAGGTTAGATACACAAAACCGTGCCAGTCTCTCAGGCTAAACCCCTTTTTGCTATTAGTTTTAGGTTTACTTGATAGCTATATTCTAATAGAATTTGGAATAATGCTCTTGTCTTAGTGATCAACACCTTACAACAAAATTACACGAAAACTATTATTGACCGGGCCTATACTTACCCGTTAAAGTGTTGTTTTTAGGTATAGTCGGCATAAAATAAATAGTAAAACTTGATACATAAAATAACACCTACACAATGACACATCAATCATCTAAGCTTAATGTATCTATCTTAGGCTTGTTCTTCCACATAATGGTATGTGTGTTCCATTCTTGTGACAAACTTCTTAAGAACTTTTGATTCACATCTTCTTGTGAGATACTTTCACCATGATCTCAATTAGACTTGAAATCTTTAGAAGCCTATCAAAGGTTTGATCTAACACCTCTGAGCTAGATGTAGTAAAATTTCCATACTACTGCTTTAGAAGATTCCTCTGAGTCTTTTTAGTAGCAGCATTCCCTCCAAACCTCTTCCTAACAGCCTGCAGTAATGACTTGGCATCTTTGATGGAGTTAAACTTCAATTGATGTTCATTATGGATTCCCATCAATAAAGTACTTCTAGCCTTCAACTCTAACCTCCTTTGTGCCTTTTCTTCAATAGTTGCAAGAGCAGCTATAGTCTCAGATCATGAGCCACTTGGCTCTGATACCAATTATGGAGAATCATTTAAAACTCCTAGGATCAAAAATAACAAAGTATTGATACACAACAGAATTTAACTAAAGAACAATGTTATTTTCACAAGGTTTACATTCATACAAGCCCTAATTCTATATGATCAGTATAGAACAGTTACCTAACTATAACAGGACCAAAGAAACCTTTGATCTTAGGGCTAAACTACACTAGACGTCTACATCACACCTATATGATACACACACACGTTTTGGGTGCACACACAGTCACACACATAAACTATGTCTAATGATCTCTTTATATAGAGAGTCCATAAGACTTACAAAGGAAATCTAATTGTATTAGGAAACTAAATCTTTTCTAATCTTTGATCTTTATCTTTTATGAAAATATTTTAGAATCCTCCATTTTTTGTGGAATTACTATATTGTCGACTTGATCCTTTGTTTCATTACTTATCCTTTTAAGCAAGTTCTTTTGTATCATCAAATTAACAAATCCCAACAATCTTCCCCTATTTGATGATGACAAAACAAACTGTAAACTGATTCCAAGATGATCTATTGTAGCTTAATCTTCATCAATCTTCATCTTTAAATCTTGATCTTCCATGAATGAAACAAACTTCAATCTTTCCATAAATGAAACAAACTTCAATCTTCCCCTTAACTTAAGATTTCCTTTGAACATGCCACCACACTCAATAAGGTTCAAATCATCTTTGTAACATCTTTCCCTTTTTGTCATTATCCATTAGGGGGACAGTGTAAATATGCAACTTTTGATTTTTTACAACTACAAACCATATATTAAACTTCTAATCCAAGCTTTCCAATGTTTTAAATTACCCACCATGACGCATTATAAGAATAATGAATTTAAGCAGTAGAAACGTAAACTAGCAGTAGTAATAATGACTTAGCAGTAGTAAGAATCAAAAGCTTCCCCTCAAGTGGTGCATGTAACATATCCAAATGGTTAAACACTCTATTATATTCTTCCCCTGAAACCAATATGTTAACCATCTCTTGACCAAAAGTAATAGAATTAACCATTAGATCGCGTCGAAATAATAACTGACAGTAGTAACGAATACCATGTAGTACCATCCATGAAGAGCAGCACTAAAATGACTAACAGTAGTAATCGATACCAAGCAGTAGTAACAATGAAGAGCAACACTAATGGTTGAGCAGTAGTAAAAATACACTAGCAATATTAACTACTAACTAGCAGTATTAACTTTTGTCGAGCAGCACTAATAAAGTAGAAGCAGTATTAAAAACATAGAAGCAGTATTAACCAAGTAAGAGCAGCATTAACCAACATAAGCAGTACTAACTTCTATGAAGCAACATTAACTTTGTTCGAGCCGTATTAACTGTTGTAGAGCAGTAGTAACCATGTATGAAGCAGTAGTAACTTTCAATCAGTATTAACAAGATAACCACTTCAATAAACATTCCACAAGAACCTGAACTCGAACTCTTAGCTTCCACGTTCATATCACCTTTACTGTGATTACACTTTGTATTCATCATCAACTTTTAAGGTTTTTAGAAATTAGGGTTTCTATAAAAATGATTTAAGAATTAAAACCCTAATTTTCACAAACTTCTTTATCCTCTTCATTCCTATATACCTTCTCTTTAATACCCAAGTGTTCAAACAAAAACTTCTGATAACAATAACAAGAATACTATTAAAAATAATGATGAAAGAGAAGTAAAACCATACCAACAACTTTTCTGCAGCAGTTTCAAAAACTTATATCTTTCAATAAAAAGCTCAGATTGAAGATCCATCTAGTGAGAATATGCCTTTATGAGTAAAGAACCTTCAAAACGAATTTCGTTATGATCCAACGGTTAACGAATGAGATATTCCCTTTTTACCACAGTTGTGCAGAAAGTGACGAAAATAGAAACCAAAATCGAATTTTTTAGGTTTCTTTAAATACAAAATCTTCTTTCTTTGATTGTAAAACCTTGTAGATCCCAGATCACGAGCCACTTGGCTCTGATACCAATTGTGGAGAATCGTTTAAAACTCCTAGGATCGAAACTAACAAAGTATTGATACGCATCGGAATTTAAATAAAGAACAATGTTATTTTCACAAGGTTTACATTCATACAAGCCCTAATTATATATAATCAGTATAGAACAGTTACCTAACTATAAAAAACCTTTGATCTTAGGGCTAAACCACACTAGACGTCTACATCACACCAATAGGATACACACACACTTTTTGGGTGCACACACAATCACATACATAAACTATGTCTAGGGAACTCTTTATATAGAGAGTCTATAAGACTTACAAAGGAAATCTAATTGTATTAGAAAACTAATTTTTTTCCTAATCTTTGATCTTTATCTTTTGGAGCAAATCTTTTAGAATCCTTCATCTTCTGTAGAATTCCATATTGTCGACTTTGATCCTTTTGTTTCATTCCTTATCCTTTTAAGCAAGTTCTTTTGTATCATCAAATTAACAATTCGCAACACTATTAAATGTGAAATGTTTAAGGAATAGGTAAAAGAAAACTTTAATTTTGAGGTTGACTTTGGGAAGACACGGGATGACCTATACTCTAGGAGGTTTGATGTATACAAGGAAAAGTTTGACAGTGAGATTGAACAGTTGGCAAATGAATATGATTTAAGGGTAGGTATGAATAAGTATGCCATGGATGATATATGGGAAAAATGTGAAAGGTTTCAGGATACTGCATACCAATGGCAAGGTGAAGGGTTCAAGGAAGAAGAACAGTAGGAAAGTGGCATAGAGAAGACATGCTACACACCACCTTTTGTCAAGAGTGAAACCTTTGAAGGTAACGATACTCTTTCAAAAATAAAAAGAGTTTTCACATCTTATTTTTACGTCGTTATGCGTATTACCCTAAACAGTTGGATGATGCCAGGCCTTTAGGGAAGTGTTAACGGTTCTAGAATGATATGGGAAATGACAAGAATGAGCTGGATGGAAGAAGGAAAAAACTACTAGGAAATCTGTAGAGTTAATTAATGAAATGAGGTTAATAATCAATGTAATCGTTAATAAACAAAAGTGGTTATTGGGAGACAACCCGTCTTTAATTAATGAAATGCATTTAGGATTTCGAATTTTAGTTGGTTTCTGTTGGTTTCTCTCTTATTTTGCAGGTTCTATTTATAAGGAAGTGGAATTCGAGGTCTCCTCGACTCGTTTTCATGTGGTATTAAGGTTCTGTTGGTTACGCCGTAACAGATATCATTACGGCGTAAAGTCCTGCATTAGTTACATCATAACCTTCTTGTTCAAATTTCTAAATTTTTAAAACCACGTGTTTATGGCGTAACCAATCCCATGGTTATGCCGTAAAACCTTTTCTGAAAACTAAAATAAGTTTGAAACCTTTTCAAAAACCGTGTATAAGTAAACGAACTTTGTAGGTATGTTCTCTAGAAACCCTCACGAGACTTCACTCGTCCACTTGGGCCACCAAGTGGTTTAAAAGGCTTGTTGCATATGTTAAATGCAACCGTGATTCCAACGAAATTGAGTTATATTTTAGTGTATATTTATCTATGAACGTTTAATGCTTGTTGTGTCTAGTGATTTCAGGGGAAACGAGATTGTTCTATAGACGCTTTGCAAGAATTCATCTCATGCATGGATCACTCGAAGGAGATAGCAATGCTTAGGGGAGTCTTTTGTTTTAATTCTACTCTTATTCTAAATTATTTCATTTACTTAAATGTATAATAGGGACATAGTACAAACAAAATGGGGGGATGGGAGTGGAATTACCACTTGACCTATATTTGCCTTCGATTTTCTAGTTTTCTTTAAAAAATGGTGCCAATTTTAAATTTTTTGACATGTTTTTCTTACTAAACTAGAATGAATCTTATCCCAGTACACTATTACCCTTAGTTCAATTGTTGAGGTTAAGCCTAATATTCCATTTCCATCTATTATACAAAATCCACCAAAAATATGAGTGTGTCGGTAGTATTATAAACTTTAGAACTTGGCCTATACATCTTGTCAAGACCTAATTGGTTAGTTGGAATAAACGGTTCAAGAAGGCAATATTTTAGGATATCACTCAAAAAACCTATATATGTGTGTGTGTGTGTGTGTGTGTGTTTATCGACTTGTTAAACTAACTTGTCGACCTCCTCGTGTAAAACCCTTTGTTGCACTCAATGTTGGTGCAAAATACCCCTAGATCACCTTGTTAAGCCAATCCCTGTTTAAACCCTATATGTTTTGTAACACCATTTCGTCTTAGCCTTCCTTGTAGTCTTTATTATTATTCGTGTTGAAATCTCTAGCTAATTAAGTCCATGGTTCGAGGTAATAGGTACAAAAATTTTATGCATTCGCGAAAGACCAATCATTAATGATCTATAAAGACCCCCTATATCATCACTTTCGATATTGTTCATCTAAAGTGGGGGGATGTATGTATTATATCAAACGATGCAGGGGTAATAATAAAAAGATATAAACTCCTGTAGCATTTGTATATTTAAAAAATGATGGTGCAAATATAAGCCATCCATGTGCTAAAAATGTAAAGATGGTGCAACTATAAGTCATCTTAATGATTATGAAGAATGGAGCTAGTAGCCCATTATTGAAGATCAGATTTTTGGACTTAGACTCTTGGACTTATGGATAGACAGTAGCTAGTTATGATAACCTTAGATTACTTTAGACTATTTGTTTTGTGTTTTTATTTAACAACAATTATTGTGTATCCTATGTTTTATCCTACCCTATATCATTCTACATCCCGACCATTGGTTTTGCTCGAATGAGGGATTTGATTACAATTATGTCTATTCTATCATTATGGATATTATATGTGATTTTGTCACCCTTGTTGGTGTAACGCTTTTGGAAAAGGACTGCAGGATGATTCACCCTTAAACCTGTTTGTCACCCATGTTGCCTTTGAGACTGTTTAGACCCTAATTCTAGTTGGTGGAGACTTGTGTACTTTCCAAGCATATGATATAATACATGCTATGACTGTGCAATTGAGTAATCACCCAGAACTGAAACACTTAGATTAGTAATGAGTGTTGAGTGTTTTCAATCCCGTTTTCGTGAGGTGTTTGGCTCTAGTATTTTCTAGAATAAGTAACTTATAAATTCATTTCTTCGAGTTAAATTGGGGAAATCTTTTTATGAATTATTCTACACGGTTCTACTTAAGGGCAAGTAGAAATCAAATGGGGGGATATTTGATAACATCAGTTAGTTAATACATCTTAATATCAAATTCCGTACGAAAATGCTTATAAATATGTTATAAATGTCTAAAACGTTACTTAATTGTTTATATTTAGTTTTCAGGGACCAAGTGAGTATTTTAGCAGAAGACGTGAGATTTGGACATGAAATGCACTAAAGTAAAGAGTTCAAGGCTTGTTATCGCGTAACATCCCTGAAGGATTACGCCGTAACATATTTTAAAGAAGAAATGAGTCATTACAGCTTTTACAGTGTAAAGCCTCTCCTACTTTACGTCGTAACATTCAAAATTCATAGAAGATGATTTATCTGAGTCAGCGTTACGGCGTAACATAGGTAACAAGGTTACGTCGTAACATCATTTTAGCCTAGAAGATTGGAAGCCTACGTATCAAGGTTACTGTAACACCCTACCCAACGTACATTGGGTTGCGCAACAGAATTAGCAATTGTGCGTTACTAAATAGCACCATTCACCAAGATAATAGAAAATGACCCAAATGAGACATTTTAACAAACATGTGTTCCATTATTAATCAGAGTTAAAATGCGTTTAGGTCCCCACAGAATCGCAACCACCATCTATTACAGCATTTGAAAATAATTGTTTCAAATAAAAGACATTGTTTTAACACAGCTTAAGACATTGTTTTTGAAATACCGGAACACACAAGTAGTCTTTCCATAAATCTATCACACGCACGACACCTCTACGCCATCATTGCCTTCATCCTTGGTTACCTGGGATAAAACTAGTTTAAAAACGTCAACAACAGTAGACGTGAAATTCATAGAGTTTAAAATAATTGATAAACAATAATCTTTGAACACATAATTAGTTCTCGAGAAAACAAAGCAACTAATGCAATGTATAGCAACTTCTTTTCTTTTGCGCAATAAGCTCATGACACTGAACGTTAACAGTACATATGGTATTCATATGTTAAAGTGACCCAAAACAAGGTATTATTGTCATATACCTACTACTTTGTAAATACAAAATGTCCGTTACAGGGTGCTCACCTACGGATTCATACCCTGGACAGGGTTGTCAAACCTAATAAATCTATTTAATGCATTAGCGTTCACCTCGCAAGGCAAGTAATGGTTCACGAAATAAGGGACTTCGACAATAGCAACTTAGGCGGAAACAATCTTGTAATCGGGTCCAGCATACCCTAAAATCATATGTGTTCGATTTTATAAAACAAACATGTATCCCCCTCGCGGGTTTTAAAACAATTAAAAGATTTAAATACGAGGATATGAACTTGCCTTAAGCAAAAGATCCAAATCAATCAAGTCAATCAATCGCAAGCAACTTCACGTCTTAACCGTGACCTATTTAATACATATATAGTGGTACATGACTAAGAGTATATTAAATCATATAATATATACTTGCATATATATATCTTGGGAATTAAACTTATTAGACTTAGTACTTCCAAGTTAAAGTGTTAGTACTGATTAAGTTATAACTGGCAGTATAAACTAGTTAGTACTACTAGAAGAATGTTAGTACTGCTAGGTATAAGTTAGTACAGCTAGACACTTCTGAAGGGATTTATACTATTGATAAAGACTAAAGACTGCATGAAGATAAAGACGTATGAAGAGGAGATAAAAGCGTATTTTATGATATGTATTGAATGATTCAATGTATATTCTATATAATTAGAAGATATGTTGATATCTTATAGAAGTTTAGAAGATTTGTAGTTATCTTGTAAAGGACTCCTTGGTGTATAAAAGGAGATCCTAGGTTATGGTTGTAAACACATCTCGATAGACACATTCATAGCTTCAAGGTTGTAAACCCTAGTACTAGACAGAGTACTCGTATTATTCATCATAATAATATTGAATGCTTTTTTGGTTATAATCATTGTTAATCATTCTACTGCACTCACTAGTTTACTGATCACATAGATATTCTTTTATATACTTTAAAGAGTTGATTTTGTATACCTCTTTATTTAGTAACAAGTTTCTAGCATAGTTGTATTGAATCTATTCAATACAATGAACCTTTACTATGCGTTCTGCTAGATCAAGTTAAGGTTCAACAAGTGGTCATCAGAGCCTATGTTCATGAAACTTTAATTAGAAGATATGGAATTTGAATTCTATACAGAATAACACCGACTGCTAAGATTACCTCAATACTCAAAATTGGTGAGTTCGTAGATGCTGGGTGATAAGAATCAAGCAATACTTCTAGGTACAGACTATGCCTCTATGGAGGTCATGGGAGACTGGCTAAATCAAGGGTATTTTCGTACACAAACTTCACAAGAGAATGGTACTTCTGTTACAAAGATGTCAGTACCTGTAACTGCTGAAGAAAAGACCAACAAGAAGAATGATGTGAAGGCTAGAAGCTTGCTATGCTACTCATAGCTCTTCCTAATGAACATCAACTTACTTTCAGTCAATACGGTGATGCTAAAACAATGTTTGCCACTATCAAAACACAATTTGGAGGTAATGAAGCCACTAAGAAAACACAACAGACACTGTTGAAGCAACAATATAAAAATTTCAGTGCATGTAGTACAGAGTCTCTTGACTCTATCTTTAACAGGCTCCAGAAGATTGTTAGTAGGCTTGCAATTTTGGGTGTGGTCATCACACAAGAAGACTTAAATTCAAAATTTCTAAGAAGCTTGCCTCCTGAGTGGAAAACTCATGTTGTAGTCTGGATGAATAAGGCTGATACTGAAACATTGAGCATTGATGATTTATACAACAACTTTAAAATTGTTGAACAAGATGTAAAAAAATCTGTTGGTGCAAGTAGTGGTGCTTAAAACTTATCCTTTATGACTGCTCCAAGCACTAGCAGTACTAATGATGTTAATACTGCTAATCCTGCATATGAAGTTAGTACTGTTAGCCCTAATATTAACACTGCTTGTCCTTAAGTTAGTACTGCTAACTTTAGTGATAATACTGTGTATGCTTTCATGGTTGAGAATCCTAATGGTTCTAATCTTCTACAGCAGGACTTAGAGCAAATTCATGAAGATGATCTGGAAGCAATGGACTTGATGTGGAAGCTCTCTTTGCTAAGTATGGGGCAAAAAGGTACTTTCAGAGAACATGCAAGAAAATTTTCATTAATGTTAATGATACTGCTGGGTATGATAAATCCAAGGTAGAGTGTTTCAACTGTCACAAGATGGGACACTTTGCCAGGGAATGTAGAGCACCAAGGAACAAAGAGGGTCAGTTCATATCTCAAATGGCTTACAACATTTGGAGGTAACTTGTTTGTGCTTAGAAACGATGTGACGAAGACTTGACAAATCTAGCAAAGGTGTGTGATTTTTCTTATGGTGCTCAATGCTCACATTTGCTATCACTTTGGTCTGGTGTCTCATAGAAGATGAGGATAATTGCGGTCTACTTATATTTTAAAGATTTATTTATAAGTTTGGAGTCACGTGGATTTGTATAAGATATAAGACACAAGTTTGGGTTGTTGTACTTTAGCATCAAAATTTGTTATACTTAGTTTTCTTCATCAGTAATCATTACATAGAGCCTACATTCAAGAAATGGTTAACATATGAGTTTCAGGGGAAGCTTAATGTTAAAATGTTTAACCATTTATATGTTACATCGAGGTGAAGGTTTGTACATGCTAGTTATTTTACTACTGCTAGTTATGTTTCTACTATCACTACTTTAATCCATCCTTCCAACAACTTGAAATTCCTCCATGATGTACCATTAAGATAAATGAACTTGAGCAGTGATACTTAAAGTGCAGTAGTATTAATAACTAGCAGTAGTAAAAATCATTTCACCTCGATGTAAATTTAATTTGGTTAACATTTTACATTAAGCTTCCCCTGAAACTCATATGTTAACCATTTCTGAATGTTGGCTCTATGTAATGTTTACTGATGAAGTAAAACTAAGTATTACTCATTTGATGCTAAAGTAACAACAACCCATAACTTGTGTCTTGTATACTTATATATCCACGTGACTCCAAACTATATAAATAAATCTTTGAATATAAGTTGACCGCAATTATCCTCATCATCTATGGAGACACCCAGACCCAATAGTGATAGCAAATGTTGAGATTGAGCACCTTAGAAAAATCACACACCTTTGTAGATTGTCAAGTTCTTCGTCCACTTCGTTTCTAAGCCACAACAAGTTACCTCCAAAATGTTGTAAGCCATTTGAGGATTGATTAAAACATTAAACCTATGGAACTCCACTTAAACTCTAAATAAGTGATAAAAATATCCATCTTCGTAATTAATTAATCCAAGAAAATTACGGAGCTTTATAACGTTTAAGAACATTTAATAATTCTTAACCAGTTAGCTTTCCTCTTAAATGAAGCATCTGATTCAATCCGAATTCAACATGTGTGTTATCCGATATATGAGCTTAAGCTAGCTAGCTAAAAACATATTTAATACTTTGGTAGTACAAAACTCACGAAATAAGCATGGCAGCATTTATCTGTTTTAAAAAATACTCTAGCAGCATTAACTGATAAGGGGGCTAGCAGTATTACACTCTTTTATGCTCTTGCCTGTATTTAACCTTCATAGTTGCAAGCATTATACAATTTGAGCAACACTATACTTTATATGGTAGCAGTATTAAAATGAAATTGGCATCACTAATCAAAGCTTGTAGCCTTAATATACTTGTTTCAAACCCAGCCTTAATATACTTGTTTCAAACCCAATCAGTAGTATTAACTCGGTTCTTGTAGCAACATTAAGTTGCATTGGCAGTATTAAGTTCACATAAGCAGCAATATTAACTTGTAAGCCTAGCAGTACTAATATCCAACTGGCAGTATAAACTTTCAATTATCAGTACTAAGTGTTCATTGGCAATATTAACCTTTCTTATCTTCATTGACAGCAGAAACATATACATAAGCAGCACTAACATACCTTCAAGCCCAATCAGCTTTAATAATCAATGTGAGCAGTACAAACTCGAATCAAGATCAAAATCCTGCTGCCTTTTTCTTCATACCAATAAACGATCAAATATTAGATAATTAGGGTTTTTAGCAACTTCTTCTTAACACCAAAAACAATTAGTTGATCCGTCAAACCATGTTGCTCGTTCTTTTGTTACACCAAACCAATCGTACCGCTAATTCTTGAAACCAGGACGAATCAATCTTCATGACCAGATTAGGGTTTAATGAAAAACCTTAGTTTTTACCAACACAAATTGCACTAAAAATAATCATAGTCGTCTTTTTTTTAAGTATAAAGATGACACTTTTTAGTGTCGCAAAAAAACCATAAAATCATCATAATCGCCCATAACTTTTCAAACAGAAAATCCATACCTTCTTTTTTCCCTTTAGTGCACGACATCAACAAACATGTAGATCCTAGATCGAAGCCCCATGGGCTCTGATACCATATGTTGATTCCAACTCTGATCTTTGCAAACCTTTGTTAAAGGGTTTTGGTTGTATTGAATAGAACTATGATAGAAAACTTTGTTGATACTAAGAGTATGCGGATCTACTCTTTGTACTTAGAAGAATATGACATGTAAATAGTTAAACTGTGATGCATGTAGAATGACTTATGAACGTGATATAACCCAAAAAGCTTCAATATTATTATTGATGAATAATACGAAGTACTTGTCTAGTATAGGGTTTACAACCTTGAAGCTTAATTGAATGTGTCTATCGTTGATGGTGTTTACAACCAAAACCTAGGTTCTCCTTTATACACCAAGGAATCCTTTACAAGATAACTACAAATCTTCTAAACTTATATAAGATATCTACGTATCTTCTAATTATATAAGATATATATTAAATCATTCCATACATATCACTTCACACGTCTTTGATCTTCTGGCAGTTGTAATCTTCATGCAGCAGTACTAAGTCTTCTAGCAGTACTAAGTTTAGTACTGGCAGTACTAACTTCTAGCAGTACTAACCTAGTTAGTACTGTTAGTTATATCTTGAGCAGTATTAAGTTCTTAAACTAGAAGTACTAACTTGTGAAGATTTATTCCCAACAATCCTCCCCTAAACTTGTGATTTACCTTCAAATCTCAAGTTTCTTCTGAATCAAATCTTCTAGTCTTCACTGCTGAGGATGCTTCCAATCACATTTCTACTGCTGTAATGTGACTTGACAAACCTGTTGGAGATCATATATCCCATATCACTTTGATGAGTAACTTCTAGCTTTTTACTCAATTTTTTGACAGTAAATATCTTGTGCTAGAGGATATTTATTTTCTACCATCATTGTGAATCACTAACCAGTAATCCATTCAAAGAAAATGATCTCCACAAAAAATTATGTAACTTTTAGTTTATCAGATTCCAGTCTTGTTGATTTCTTCATATTTTATCTTCTTTATTTGGTTCAATCAATGTCTTCGGGATCTCCCTAAGCATTAAGCCATAAACCCTTTTGGGACTTGCTGTCTGAAATCTTTCCTTGACCAATCTGTACAATTCCAGCACATCTTGCCTATCAAAATCATAAAGCATTACACTAAATATCTTGTAATGTTTAACACTTCAATTGCTCCTTTTGATTTGTATAGTATTTTATTCAGTTGCTAGGAATCTGTGTCTAAGTCAATATTAGATACTTTGTTGTAATGATGTCAACATTAAGACTTTCATTCTTCAGGAACATGTTAAGGAAAACTTGAAGTTCTTTGCTTTTCAGTTATCATCTTCTAACTTTGTTTCTGAGTAATTTTCTTCACTAAGAGTTTCTCTTGCTCTTTTCCTAGCAAGTGATTTCTTTTTCTTTCCTCCAGCTGTCTTAGAACTTTCTTTCATGCTTTGTTAGCTTATAACATCATCTTGCTAAACTATCTCTTCTTTAACTGGTTTTGAAGATTCTTGTTGAAGATCAAATCTTGATTTCTTCATAACTTCCTTCTTAATCTCAGAACCCATAGGTATAAAAGCATGATTTTGATCCCATACTCTTTCAAATATAGGTCTAATGTCTTCATAGCTCATTCCCTTAAAATGACTCATCTTGTATCCACCTGATTCTTCAGTTGCAGATACATGTTCTTCCTTACTTCTAGCCACAGAGAAAGTTATTTTGAGTGTATGATATCTTAGAACATCAGGATCACTCCAATCAATATCATGAGCTTCATCAACTTTAGCTGCAACTTCTTCTCTTTCATCTAACTGCTTTTGCAATTCCAAGGCTGTTTCAAAGTCAATCCTTTCTTGTTCTTATTCTGTTTTAAATCTAGCTTGTTCCTCTTCAAATACCTTCTTAGCTAATTCCTCATCAACACTCATTTGTACTTGAACCCTCTTCTTGATTTTTTTTGGTCTGTGGCTCAGGACTCATGCATAATTATGTTGCCTTTGTCCTTTGCCTTTACACCGAAGTACTATCCAATTCACTGGCGCGAAGTACAATATCAGCTTGTAGTACTACTATTCTTTCGGGGCCAGTATTAACTACACACTGCTATTACTAACTTCTCTTCTTCTTCTGATGTACGTTTGAACATTTTCAACACTTCTCCTTCTTCTAGCTGCATCTACAAGAGTTGTAGCTGCACTAAAAACTCCTAACTGCTCTTTAGGTTGATCACTAATCTGAGTATCATCAAACCTCCCCTGATCTGCAGCATGTGGAGGGGAACTAAATAAATTCCAGCATCCAGTCTTAGTTCTTAAATCAAAATATCTCCCCTTGATTGGAAGGTTCCTCCTCAGCTTCCTCATCATAGAGGATTACACTTTGGCTCTCTCTCTAGCTTGGCTTGTCTTGATTGTCTGCTCTAACTTCTTCACCCTTTTGATCAGTTTTGTAAGAGCAGCATTGTAGGTCTGTTTTGTTTGCTTTAATTCAGACTCTAAGCTTTCAACCTTCTTGGATAGTGAGGTACAGAGATTCGTCGTTCATTACAGTGATAAATAAAAAACTACCCACACCACGTCCAAGTGAGTGAACACTTTAAAGAGGTGATTCATGAGGCATTAGAGCAGCCTCCTTAGTAACAGGTGTGGTTTGATTAGATGATGGTGTAGATTGTGGTTGTGAGGTTGATGGATGTGTTTGGGGTGTAAGGATGGTGAAGATGTTATTCTAGAAGGAGATGACTCAGGTGTAGTGAGCATGGTTGGAAATAGTGGTATGTCCACCCCAGAACATCCCTTGGAACCCCTCTTCATATTACTAAATAGTTTTTGTGTAAGGGTAGGAGTAGGAAAAGTTCTCTTTTGAGGTAAAAGCATTCTCTTACGTTTGTTCAAAAAGATTTGAATGAATCTGGGATACATCAAAAACTTTGTCGTACTATCTAAGTTCTTTTGAAATGGCTCTAAAATTAAGTTGGAAAGTTAAAGTACAGAAAAATAGTTAGTTGCCAAGCACATGATAGCAGTTGCTCATTATATGCTACTAAACTGCTCCCAAGCAGTCTTCTTAGGACTCAAACAGTGGAGAATAGTATGAATGAAGAATTTCCACTAAGGGAAAAAATGTCCCTTTTGAAAAGTTAGGCTATCAAAAGTGATTACATACCCTATGAGAGCCAGTTGCTCAAAAATTTCTATAGTAGGTAGAGTTTTAAGACCTTCAGAATCCTCAAGCTTGAGATGTCTTCTAATGGAGGCCTCAAAAAAAATACCTTGATATTCCTATCTATGGTGTAAGTGATTTCCCTGACTTCCATCCTCATTTGTACTAAAGCAGCAGTTTGCCATAATTGTTCAATAGGAGAAGCATATAGGGGTTGGGCATTCAGTGAGGGCATCTTGTGTGACTTTAGTTAGAAAATTATTGCATTTGATTAAACCCCTCACTTTTATAACACCCCCATTTTTGACATATAGCAGCGGAAGCTAATCTGAGGTATTATTTCATAGTACAACAGTCATAATCATAGAAAACGATCAAAAAGAGATGTTTTTAAAAGATAAGTTATCATTCATTATTTCATCAGAGTTTTTTACAAACAGATGGTCCCAAAATCTACTGAAATCATTAAAGTATTTAAATGATTACAGTTTAGCCATCTTCAATGTCCGTGCCACTCCGTACCATAGTTGCTCAAATACCTAAGATAAACATTCTAAAAAGGTCAACACAATGGTTGAGTGAAATTCATAGGTTTATGTTAAACATTTGAATACAAGTTCAATAGTGGGTTACGTTGTTATACACCCATAAGTGTAATAATTGCAATGAGTACAATTATTATAGAAAACAGTATTATTGCCCTAAGCTCATGACACTGAGACCTTGAGATAATCAATAATTACAAGTAGTTGCACTAACGGGTGCCTTTGCCAAGCACCCGCATAGTGATTCAATCAAGTGTTTAGTTACCAGAAAAGTATAGGTACACAAGGGGAGGTTAAATTCCAAATAGATCTATTCACAGCATTCGCGCTTACTCTGAAAAGTAATTAACGGTTCATGATAGTGGGGTCTTAATGGCAAAAGTAAGGACTTAGGCAATAATATATCAGGATAGTATACAGTTGGAAAAACACTCGTATTCATGGTTTATAGCATGTATCCCCCTGCGGGGTTTAAGAAATTTTAGAAAGATTTAAAATGCGAGGCTATGAACTCACTTAACAGGGAAAATCTGATTGATGGCAAAAGTATATAAAGTGAAAGTAACGGCTTCGTCACGCAACCTGGGGTAATATGTCAAGTCTTAGTGTGATGGTTTATGTTTCAAAACTTTATAAAGTTTAACGTATTACTTTGATTTATTAATTTATGGAAATATTGTATCACTGTTCGGGCCATCATAATTCAGAGGTCATGTAGTAAACGTTTGAGGAGCCAGGACACTTTAAATCGTAAATCCAGCAAACTCGTCAAAACGTATACCCAAATGAAACTCCTCACATGAAGCTCCCTAGTAACGTGATACGATAAAATTTTAAGTTTCTTCAAAAGTTAGTCGATGATAAATTACGTTAAATATATAACGTAATTGTTTTATAATGCGTCGATCGATGATTAATAACGATTAATGTGTCGGGTTTTATTAAAATCGAGTTTTATAATATTAATATATATTTTTATAATTAATATAAAAATATTATATTTTATATTTTTAAGTTGCAAAAAAATTGCCTGTGTGCCTTTCTAATCTACAATTATAACCACCCCCAATCCAACATCAACATAATACATCCACTTACGCCATTATATCTACACCTCCCAACCCACAAACTCACGAAATATACCCTCTCTCACAATCACAAATTATATACCCATCGATTTATATAGTTTTACAAGTTTCGTCCGTTATATATCAAATATTATATATAATTTAAAAACCTTTAACTTTTGAACTTGGGTGGGTGAAAAATAGGGTCCTATAGTTAGAGAACTTTGGATATGACATTTTCGCCCTCTAGTTATAAATTTTAGAAAGTTACGATATATACCCCTATGCATGAAAACATTTGCAAATTAAGTCCAAAAAGCCATGCAAGCTTATTTTAGGGTTCCAAATGATATTTGCAGGTTATAGCTTATTAGAATAAGCTAAAATAAGATGTTCTAACGTAACAAAAGTTTAGAAAAAGGATTCGTTAGCTAGAAAATCAAAACGGGTCGTTTTTAGGGTTTTAGTAAAAACACATGGGTTTGAGGATTCAAGGCTTCAAACAAGAGTTTATATATGATCTTAAGAGTATTATGAACATTCTAAAACAGATTATGAGCTTATTGAACAAGATTATAAGCTTACTTGAGCTAAAATGGGTCGAAATGGGGTTTTTGGGTTCGTACACGCCTAGATATGGATTCAAGACCTTCCTTCTCTTGATTCTTGGCTTGTATTCTGATCTTAGGGACCTTCTACTTCTTCCTTGGCCTGATTTAGAACTCCATTTGAGTGGTGATGAGTTTTTGAGGTGTGTTTGAAGTGGTGTGTGTGTTTCGGCTTATATAGGGCTCATAAACCCTTGGTGACCAAGTTTTCTTGGTGGCTAAGGGTCAAGGGCTATAGAGAGGTTACTAAGGAAGCTTATAGGGTGAGTATGGAAGTCTAAGAAGGTAGCTTAGCAAGGTGGTGTGGGGGGTTTTGGAGAGGGTTCAACTAGTATGGGGTGACAAGGAGGTGACCATGTAATACTTGGTAGCCAAGGTGGTGATGGAGGTGCTTGGTTGCTTTCTTGGTGACATAGTGGTGAGGTCATATATGTGCTTGAGGTGCTAGGTTTCTAGCTTAGGTATAAATGGGTCAAAAATGAAAGAAAAGGGTGTCGGGTTGTTTTTTGGTTTCGGGTTAGGATTTTTAGGGTCGAATTCGAGTTAAGGTTAGTGGTTTAAGATGTTAATATTCGGTATTAGGGTTTACGATTAAGGTTTAGGGTTTTTAGGATTAAGTCTAGGTATAGTTTTGAGGATTTAGGATTTAGTTTTAGGTTTAAAGTTAAAATTAGGGTTTTAGGGTTTCGTTTAGGGTTTAGGGTTTTAGATTAGGGTTTTAGATGACTTAGGGTTTAGGTTTAGGGTTTAGAAGTCATGCATTAAGTGTTTGTACCTTGTGTTAAAGGTGCGGTTAGTAAGAAACTAAAGTGATTTAGGAGGTAAAATGACCTAGTTTGGTTTTCTTGCATTATTGACTTGTACATTGAGCTTAAATGAGTTGTACATTGACTTAGAGGGAAATTATATTTCGAATGGTGTGCATTGTACACTTGTACACATGCTTGAAGGTTTGCACATTCATTTTATATGTATACATTAAATATAATTAGGGTTTTGATATAAATGTTAACGGATAAAGTCTATTATAAATGGTACGTTAAATGGATAAAATGTACTTGGTAAAATGATATTAAGATATAGACTCTTGACATATTAAGGATGGTTTACATGATATACAACATAGATATTAGATGGCATTAGTTAGAGGTTTGTGTGAGCTCGTTTACTTTAGAGATGCAGTTATGTTGCATAATATAGATAAAACATTTAATAATTCCTTGTAAAATGGTGGTATATATATAATAGATGAATATTACGGTGCATCTATTTTTAATCGACATAATTACTTTGATTGAAAAATTATGGGTTGTTACTAATCTTCCTTCTGACTTCTCTAAGTATGCAACCATGTTGTGCTTGTCACAAAATTCCAAACTCGCCATTTGATGAATAGAAAGTGAATTAGTTTCTGGGGAAATTTTTTTTTTTTAGGTTGTGGGGAGAGATATGAGGTTTGTAGAGGTATTTAATGATTAGAGAGAGTTTTTAAGGGTTTTTAATATTTCATCGATGAATAAGATTTGTATTATCTTGAAGAAATCTGTATGTTTATATAGAAAAGATTCATGGAATTCTTCTAATTAGTCAAACCTATAGATGAAGTAGTTGGCGGAAATTTCACAACGGCTATATTTAGAGAAGGAAATTCTGTTATGGCTCAAACAGTACTAACGGTCACTCAGCAGTACTAATATTAGCCTAGCAGTACTAACTCTAAGCCCAGCAGTACTAAAATATGACTATCAGTACTAAGTAATGCCCAGCAGTACTAAGTTAATTGCCCTAGCAGAGTACTAACTTCTAAGTAAAGTATTAACCTCAATTTTGTCTAAAGAGCATTTCCATTACCAAATATTGACTCTCACAATCTCTCTTTCTGTTTTATGCTCACACAATATCTCTTAATTCTTTTTGCTCACCAATTTACTCTTTCTGTTTTTATCACACAACTCTCTTTCTGTTTTTCACTTAATCTCTCTATTCTTTTTCTCACCAATTCAGACAGAGTTGTACAATGTGCCATCAATTCAATTAGTTTCAGATTGTCCTCCCCACTTTTAAGTGTGTTAACTCTTGAGAGAGGTGGATCATTAGACTGTTTAGATGTAGTCCCAAACCTAGTTTGAGCATCTACACCCCCAATATGGTATCTTGGCACTTGGGACCACTACCTGAACCAGTTCCCTAAGGATTTGGCTCATTAACCGTTTGGATTCTGTATGCCATAGGATTAGGTCCTTCCTTATTGATGTTCACTGTACTGCTTTGCTTCTAAGCTAGATGCAGTAGTGGCAACCCTTTTCCTATTCTATAACCCAGCTCCTTGATGGATAGCCTTATCACCAACCTGTATTAGGTCTGGACAGACCAAAAAAAACACCACAACCATGAAGTCAGACACAACACAACAACCACGGACACACAAACAACAACACACACACACTGACACGAGAACAATAGACCTGACAAAACCTACACAACCACAACACAACACACACACAAACAGAACAAGTAAAACCACCAACAACAGATCGACACACACTAAATATGTGACACTCACTGAAACCAAAACAATAGAAAAAAACAAAACCACAAACGAAACAACACTCCACTCTAGGACAACCAAACACACGACACACCCAGATGACCAACCAAACCATAGGACAAAACACACAAAACACAACAACATCGACCAACAACAAACACGTTGACCATATGGTTTGAAATACAACACAGATCCACACAAACCAGACCAACCAGTCACCAACGACACATACACAACACGAACAACACATAACAAAACAACTACACTCTAGTACGAAACGACAACATCCCCCCCCCCAAAAGGAACACTACAACCATAGATGAGGGTATCTTGGTGTCCTGACCTCTTTTGACATGTCTAGATGTTTTTTATTCTTTTTAAACCACTTTTGATATTACATGTCCTTTCATCCATGCTTGACTGCATATTGACATAAGTAGCCTCCCCTAAAATAATACTTCAGAGGTGAAGCATTCAACATTAAGTACTTAATTTGCTTAACCTGCAAGTGTTAGTCCAAAACCAAGAAAAACACAATCCAAAGCATTTTCTTGTTTAGCAGTATTAATTTTGACTAGCAGTTTTAACTAACAGTATTAAGTATAACTGACAGTACTAGTTATACTTAGCAGTACCAATGGATACAACTAACAATACTAATCCTTTACAAAACTTTACAAAGACATAAAAGAGATTTAAACATTAAGGATTAAGCATTCTAATACTTGAGACAAGTACTGAAACTTCCTGCATCAAAACCTTTTTGTAAGAAGATCGGCTTGATTATGTCAGAATTACTTTTAAACCATTAAATTAACTTTTTAGCATTGCAATCTCTTATAAAATGATGTCTAATCTCTATATGTTTTGTTTTAGAATGTTGAATAGGATTTTCAATAATGCAGATAGTACTGTTATTATCAATGTGAATCATAGTATTCATGAAATTATACCCATAATCCAGCAATTGGTTTTGAATCCAGAGTACTTGTCCACAACAACTAGCAGCAGCCACATATTCAGCTTTAGTTGTAGAGGTGACAACCACAGTTTGATTCTTACAATGCCATGATATCAACCTATTTCCTAAAAACTGACAACCTCAGTTGTAGACTTCTTATCTTAAGTTGCTCCAGCATAGTCACTATCAGTATAAGCAACTAGTTCAAATGGACAATCCCTAAAATACCAAAGGCCTAATATTGGTTTGCCTTTCAAATATCTAAAAATTCTCTTTATAGCTAAGGGATGTGATGTCTTTGGAGTAACTTGAAATCTGGCATATCCACATACTGCAAACATTTGATATCTGGGCCTAGATTTGTTGAGGTTACATCAAAAGACCCAATCATAAATCGATAGAGATTGTACATGATGTACATCAACATCATTAGCATCTCCATCTTTGACTAAAGGTCAACTAGAGTAGAAGCAGACTTCACATCAGTGTAATTGAATTTCTTTAAAATCTCATCTACATATTTATCTTGGCTGATAAATATTCCATCTTCCTTCTGCTGTACTTGTAATCCTAGAAAGAAAGTGAGTTCTCCCATAGAACTCATCTAAAACTTATCCTTTATAAGCTTCTCAAATCCAATACACAGTTCTTTGTTTGTAGAGCCAAAGATAATGTCATCAACATAGACCTATACAAGCAAAATATCTTCTTTTTACATCTTGATAAACAATGTCTGATCTATCTTCCCTCTTTTAAAACTATTTCCTAACAAATAGTTAGTCAAGGTTTCATACCATGCTTTTGGTGCTTGATGCAACTCATAAAGTGCCTTGACCACCTTGTAAACTTTGTCTAGATGGTCAAGATCTTTAAATCCTGGTGGTTGAGTAACATAAACCTCTTCCTCAATAGTCTCATATAAGAAAGTACTATTCACATCCATTTGATATACCAGAAAACCCATAAAAGAAGCATAGGCCAAAAACAATCTTATTGCCTTAATTCTTGCCACAGGAGCAAAAACTTCTTTATAGTTTATACCTTCTTCTTGTCTATGACCTTGTGCAACCAACCTTGCTTTATTCCTAATCACAATCCCTCTTTCATCTTTCTTGTTTCTGAAGACCCATTTTGTTCTAATAGTCCTCTTTCTAATAGGCAAATCCATAAGTATCCAAACCTGTTAGAGTTTGAATTGCAGAAGTTCTTTCTGCATTGCTTCCACCCAAGATTTATCAGATATAGCTTTAGCAATGCTTGTGGGTTCAATCTGTGATAGGAAACAAGCATATAAACAAGTATTTAGAGTATCATGTGTTTTCTGTTCATATACAGCACTGAGAAACCCTTGTTCAGAAGTAGGTTTTGTCATTCTTCTTGTCTGAACAGATGACTTCACATTACCAATCACATTTTCAATTGGGTAATCTTTATGAATTCTTGTATTGGAAGTGGTTGGAACTGTATAGGAATTTGTGATGTTCCCCAAATCAACTTCTGGTTCATCTTCATCACTGAAGAACTCAACATGAGTGGCTTCAAGTGTATGACTAGCTCCTATAGTGAACATGTCTTTAGGGCTATCTTGATCATATAAACTAGCAATATTAACTGACGGATCAACAATATTAAGTTTAAAACTACTAGTATTAACATCAGGACTGGCGGTATTAACATGTTGTCCAGTAGCATTAACTTCTTTAGGAATACTATCATCATCAAACTTATCTTTTTCATCATTCTTATTATCTAGACCATCTTTAACCTGCTTTTGATCATCAGCAGCAGATTTTAGTTCACCAATATCAACATTCTTGGAAGGTGAATCAAAATATGAAGCATCTTTCCAAATTAGCATCACAATGCAATCTTGACTGATTTCTTCTAATGTACCTGCATTAAGTTCTCCTTGTGTACCTGGAGATTCATTAATGATTGTACATGCAGCAAGTGGTACATAATTCATAGATTGGGTTAGAGAATTAATATCAAACAGCCACTTTGGACCATTTCCTTCTATCATAGGCTTATTCTCTAAAAACCTAATATGCAAGTTTTCTTCTACCCTCCTGGTTCTAGTGTTGTATACCCTAAAAGCTTTACTACTCAAAGAATATCCAACAAAGAAACCTTCATCACTTTTGCCATCAAACTTGCCTAAACTATCTAAAGTATTAAGAATGGTAACATGACATCCAAATGGTTTCATAAAGCTTAGAGCTGGTTTAAAACCTCTAAAAAGTTCATAAGGTGTCTTGTTATGAGGCTTGACTACTAAGACCCTATTCTGTACATAGCAAGCAGTACTAACTGCTTCAGCCCAAAATGTGGTAGGTAACTTAGAGTCAGCTAACATTGTTCTAGCAGCCTCAATTAGTGTCCTATTCCTCCTCTCAGCCACACCATTTTGCTGAGGAGTCCTGGCTACACTGTATTCCCTCTTAATACCTTTTTCTCTACAAAAATCATCCATAACTTTATTCTTAAACTCTGTTCCATTATCACTCCTGATTATTTTCACTTTCTTATCCACTAGGTTTTCTATTTCTTTGATAAAGTTCTTAAGAATCTCACTGGTTTCATCCTTAGTTGTTAAAAAGAAAACCCATGTAAACCTGCTATAATCATCAGTGACTACTAAGCAATACTTCTTATGCATTAAACTACTCACAAAGGTTGGACCAAACAAATCCATATGAAGCATAAACAAAGGCTTAGTAATTGGATTCAGAACTTTAGACTTACAAGAAGCTCTGTGTTGCTTCCCTTTAAGATAAGCAACACAGGTTTGGTCATTTTCAAAACGTTTTGTAGGCAATCCTCTTACAAGATTATCCTTAACAAGCTTATTTATGTTCTTAAAATTAATATGACCAAGCCTCTTATGCCAGAGCATTGATTCATCTAATGTAGCCTTTGCAACAAGACAAGTTAAACTCTCTTTAGGAACAATGTTCTTCATATCAAAACTGTACATATTGTCCTTTCTAGGAATTTTAAGAAGTATCTGACTTTCATCAGGCAACTTAAAATTAGGAGATAAGACAAGACATTCAGTGTCAGTAAAAAGGACATAGTTCTTTTTGTCACACATCTGTGAGACACTAAAAAGATTGAATTTTAACTCATTGACAAAGTATACATCTTCAAAATCAAGACTATCAGTTTTAAGTGTTCCTTTACCAGAAATTCTACCACCATGTGCTCCTCCCCCAAATGTAACATAACCTCCATCAAATTCCTTGAAATCTGAGAGATAAGCTATGTTCCCAGTCATGTGCCTTGAGCATCCACTGTCAACAAATCCTGTATCATCTTGTTGTGGCTTGCCCTGCACATAAAAATAAGGAAATTAGATTCCTTTGGGGACCCAAGCCATCACTGACTTGGATCTGCCTCGTGCATCAATGTAGTTGTGTCTTTTAAAAGCAAGTGATGCACCATTAGGTTTGGTAGGTCTCCAAACCCAACATGCTGAGGTCTTAACACTCAAAGATCAATTGCAAATCATCTTCTACAAGACGCTAGTGCATCTAACCAGACACAAAGGCAAAGAGATCGCCAACCAGTTACACCTCAATCTGAGACGGTTCTGAAGAAGACAGAAACCTTAACAAGCTCAGAGGATAAGGATATGTCAAAAAGAATTTGGCACTCCTATGCAAAGTATTTTAAAAGGCTCTACAAACCTACCAACAACAACCTTAGAACTTCTTCAAACTCCAGGAACAAGACTGAAGATACCACACCAAGGTATAACAACGACAATCAGTCAGGGCAGTTTAGGAATCAAAGGACAATGATAGTTGTTGGGACTAGGGAAACTGTAGGCAGTCCGGTAGTGCAACAGAATGGGATACAGTGCTTTAACTGCAAGGGATTTGGCCACTATGCAAAGGAATGCAGGAAGCCAAAGCGGGTTAAAGACTACACGTATCACAAGGAAAAGATGATGATGTGCAAACAAGCTGAACAAGGTGTTCCCAACAAGTTGAAGCAAGCCTGATTGGCTAGCGGACACGGATGAAGAGATTGATGAACAAGAATTGGAAGCACATTACAGTTTCATGGCAAAGATTCAGGAGGTCTTACCAGATGAATCCAGTTCAACTGAACATCCATTGGAACATGTGTCCATTAAACAATGAAGAAAATATATGTGTTTGCCAGCCAATGAAAGACAACAATCTGAGAATAATACTGCAGAATGTGCTGATTGAGCGGTTGCGCTTGCTAATTTAATTGCAATTTAACTCTTAGATACTAAGGAAAACAAAACGATTTTAAAGCAATTAAAGAAAGCAAACGCATCATTGACTCAAGAACTAGAGGAGTGCAAAACTAACCTTGATGAGACTAGTAGGGCTCTGGGGGAGGCTACTAGTTGTCAGGATAGTTGTCTTATTGCACTTCAGAACAAACAGAATGAGCTTGAGAAGTACATAGCCTTTAATGACCAGACGATTGATTATGAAATACTTCAAACAAAGTTAAATGATACTCTAGGACTATTAGCTCTTAAAGACATTGAAATAAAAGAAGGTTTGAAAACAAAAGCCTATGAAATTTCAGTTCTCAATCAGAAACACGATGAGTTAGTCAAAAAGAGTCTTTTAACAAAGTCACAACTGAAAGGTTATCTCAAAGAGAAATCCAAGGTCATTTTAGATTTAAAGGTTAAGGAAGAGAAAGATATTGATAAGATGATTGAAATGGACAAACAATTAAAGTTTTTGAATGAATATGTTTATACTCGTAATCAGTCCAATTCAGACCATTCATATTTAGCAATCCCAAATGCATGACCAATAATGGTAGACCAACCTTTGCTAATCCAAGAGTACCCTCAAGAAAGCTCAATCTAAAAGCACCTGTTTTGGTATGAGATCCATAATGATAACTTCTGATCTTGCAAACAAGATTTGCCCCCATAGGGAGAGACCATGACTCCTTGCAAATAAGGTAGATCAAATTGAATAAAAGATTATGTGAAACCAAATGATCTACACAAGTACCAGAATAGTCTTAATGAAATTTTCAAAGCACCCTCACTGGAGTATCTTTATCATTTGGAACGCGCAAAAGAAGTTAGAAGACAATGTGGAAAAAAATTGTATGTTTAGAACAAACCAAACATTGCTAAAAACGTTGCCTTTCTAACCAGTTTTCAAAATCCATTAGTAAAAGGTAGATAAGTTTTAAACGACATGACATTTAACATCAATCAATTAAGAGAAATTGGTAGATCAAGGCATGGTTAAACATACAAGTGATATTTTTCGGGTGCCTACTGCTAAAGAATATAGGAAGTTTTGATAAAAACTATTAATGCCTCTTATCCATAAAATCACAAATGATGTTTTCGTTTGAACATGAACTTAAAACAAAATCCATAAGATTATGAGTACGTTAAATTCCCTTGAAAAAGAGGTTGAACGAACTTGGAATCTGAAAAGGCTGATTTTTCACACATATATGACTACATCCGAAGAGTGTGTTATAATTATGTACATGTTCATATTACATTCTCTGTATGATTTAAATGCTTAGCAGAATTACAATGCTTGTATCATCATAAAGTTCAAAGAAGTGAATGGCTTGCACAAAAGCTATCGAAACCACGTGAAATCTGTAACAAAGAAGTTCATAATAAGCGTTTAAAGAGTTTTGGGCTAAACTTGAAAACCACTCGAATTTCACTTGAACTTGCTTTACAAGAATGTCAAGAACAACTGAAAAATGACACAGTTTGCAAAGAAAAGGCGTCAAATGTATTTCGAAAGGAACGTGAACAATATTTTGAAATACAAGATCTGAAAGCTCAACTGCAAGACAAGAACATTGCAATAAGTGAGTTAAAGAAACTCATTGAAAAATGCAAAGGAAAATCTGTGGACAATAAGTTTGATAAACCATCTGTTGTTCGACAACCAAATGCTCAAAGGATTCCAAAACCATCAGTTTTAGGAATACCGACTCCTTTTTCAAATTCTCCTGAAATGAGAAGTTTTCAAACGAAACAGTCGGTTAATAAAACTAATGTGTCGGATGGTTCATCTAACCAACTCACTCTACAGAATTTGCCTCAAAATAGAAAACAAGCGGAAATACACTCGAATGTGCTTAAATCAGGAATGCATAGGTTTGCCACTAGCACAAAACAAAACAGAGAACCGCAGTTGAATCAGACTTCTAGGAATACTAATCCTCGCGTATCTACATCTACATGAGTAACTCACAAAACTAATGTTAGCAGACCACAGCCTAGGAGCAATCAAATGAAAGATAAGGTCGTGCCAAACACTAGTCATGTGAAGTTTAAGAAGACTGAAGTAGAAGAACACCCTAGGATTTCTAGTATTTCTAATCAAACAAAGTCTGTAACTGCGTGTAATGACAGTTTAAATTCCAAAACTTCGAATGTTAATGCTATTTGTGCTACTTGTGAAAAATGTGTGTTTAACTCGAATTATGATGCTTGTGTTTCTAAGTTTTTGAATGATGTGAATGCTAGAACTAAGAAGCCTATTGTAGTGCCTATTAGTACTGGAAAACCCAAAAGTCAAGCGAACAAATCTGTTGCAACACCCCATAAGAAAACAGTTGCATCAGAATCCACTATCACAAATTCAAAGAGTTACTATAGGATGTTGTATAAGAAGACTAATAAGGCGTGGAAATGGTGGATAGCACAACAATGCCCATCAGCATATACATGGGTTCCTAAGACAAAAAGGAAATGGGTACCTAAAGTTAGGAACGAAAGTGTGACTAAGAAAGT
>BQNB010063294.1:10000-26370 GCA_026074375.1 Tanacetum coccineum | reverse complement strand
ATTAAATGTGTAGGGGTATATATATAGATATTTTCTCATATGAAAATATCTAATTCTCAAAAATTTTCTTTTTCTCTCATCTCTCTCTCTTCTTTCTCTCTCTACACCATCATCTCCCTTTCTCATTTCTAGTTCCGATTTGTGTTCTGAAGTGAAGTGAAGTGTTAATCGGGTTCCAACAATTTGCAACCGTTAAAGACATCTACACATTTCTTGATATGTGTTCTTCATCCCTATATATACTTTTTTGTTGCACGAAACTAACCATTGATGTAGGTTAAGAGTTTGCAACCAATTTGATCCATGGATCCGCTTGAGTCTAAGTTCAAGGGATGTCATTGTTTAAAAGGGATTGATAGAATCAAAACTTTACTTAGGATGATGCAAGCTCGCCTCTTTGATTGAAGAGTTGAAGTGTAGTAAAAGTCTCGTCTTGGAGTCCACCTTTTTGTTTCGACAAAAGGGGGAGAAAAAGTGTAAACCAAGAACTTATTACATTTACTATGAGTTATAGTTTACATATTTTGTCATCATCAAAAAGGGGGAGATTGTTGGTAGAAATATTACGATATTTAATCTATACATTCTCTTTATGTTTTGGTGATGACAAACATGTAACTTATAACACATAACGTAAAGTGCTTAAGTTACTCGTAATCACTAATCATCAATTCGTCAACATCTTTCGATGTCTCAAGTTTTCTTCAACAATTAATTTAAGTTCGCACCCGACGTAAATCACTAAAGGTATGAACAAACAAACCTTAATTTGTTAAATGATCAAAGAAATTCTTTTACTTTATCAAACCTTACATTTATAAAATGGGACAAACATTTTAAAATATATACAAAACATTTTTGTATTTATAAAAAATGTTTTATTCAAAATAAATATTTTGAATTCAAATTTTCCACCTAGAAACGGCTAGAAAGTTCTAGAAAAACCTTCCCCAGAAAAGGACAAAAAATAGAGCGTCTGAAAAATGGGCGGCCCCCTTAATTAATTAAGGGGACCGGCCATAATTAAGGGAACCGACCATATATAACTAAGGGGGCCGGCTAAATAAAAAATCAATATTTTTGCCTATAAATAGTAGACTGTTTCCATAGATTTTTTTCACCTCTTTGCACAAAGTTTTCTCAGATCTAAAACCTCCTTTCAAACCCTTTCCTTTGATCACTTAACTTATTATAAGTTTGTTTAAAATGTGATCCAATCATCGATCCATTAAAGTGAAAGAGAAGAACTTTCGTTATCATTAAGATACGAAGTTATGTAGGCTAGTTAGGGCATTCATGACATGTCTTACATTCACAATGTATAGATCGAGTCCATGTATTCCAAACTTGTGTAATAGTTAGATCATGGTGATCATGGTGTGTATAGTTGGTAGATCGGAGTGATCTTTGTAAGTTGTGAAGATAGGTGTGATCATAGTAGTGTTTAGGTGAAGTGAAGTAGTGAAGTAGTGTGGTGATGATTACTAAGGCGTGAAGAAGTTGTGTAGTTGTGTTGTGAAGTCGTGAAGTTGTGAAGAAGTCGTGAAGTTGTGAAGTCGTGAAGTTGTGAAGAAGTCGTGAAGTTGTGAAGTCGTGAAGTTGTGTTGTGATAGATTGGTTCTAGCTACGATTAGAACTCGACATTTAGCTTTGTGTCGTAAATCGGTGTAAGCAACGTTGTGTACGGTTTTCTCCGCCTTAAGGGAGCTTGTTGACTAGTGAAGTAACTCTCGAGTTGGGTACTCGGGGAGTGGAGTAGGGCGAAGAGGTGCTTCGTGACCGAACCACTATAAATCATCGTGTCCGGTTTGCATTTCCTTTCACTTATCTCTTTACATTTATACTCGCATTTATCGCTTTATATTTATACTTGCAATTGTGTGATGTGTTGATTATATAGTCTTAATTATGTCTTAAAATAAATGTGAATATTGTGTGTTGGGTTGTATTGTTGCAAATCGATGTATTAATATGTGTATATAACTTGTATGAACACTCATCATATTGTATCACACTTGATCGGTAATTTGATACGAAACATTTTAAGATTTTTAATGGAAACGTATTCACCCCCCCTCTACGATTTCCACATGGGACTTGTTGTAACTCTGATATTTTATAAAAATTATCGAATGGTTGACTTTTTAAAACGTCTCACTTAGAGTCATTTTCTGTAACTTGTACTTTATGCTATGAAGTAACACCCCAAGTGGTATTCCGATGCGTTGTGCTTTGTGGGGGTGTTACACCCGATCTACTACATGATAACCAAGTAATCAAAGGAGATCACTTTCATGTAGAGACATCCTATACATCACTACATACCCCTTGGTATTAGTGGAACAAATCTAGAAAGTAATAATGGGATCAAGCCTAATGCTAGAAACATGATAGAAAATAAAAAACATAAAACCCCCCATTTATTTGATTTTGAGCCGTGTATTTTCATCAAAGGAGGACGAAAATGCCTTGACTTATATAGAGGAGTCTTGACTTGGAGAGGTCTCTTTTGTCTAATGGATAAAAGGGTGTTTGAACAAAAGCATGCACCAACTAGTTTCCCTCCATCTTCTAGAAGTTTAATTCAAATTTGAATTCACTAGTTTTCATCCATCTTCTAGAAGCTTTGATTGGGCCTTAATGGGTCGACCACTATTGGGCCCCCAATGGGCTTGTCCGTTTCCTTAGCGCGATCCAACTAGCGAAGTCCATATGTGTAAGAGTACTGGGACGTCGAGTTGAGTTGATGAAAACGAGCAACTTGCTTTGATGAATGTATACTTACTTATGGTAGATAAGGATGGCGAGATCTTTGTGTGTTGACGCATATTGGTACTTGAGACGTCGAGAGGAGTTGAATAATGTTTGTGTTGATGATTTATGTATACGAGTAACTTTTGTACTTTACGTAATGTTTTACAAGTTACATGTTTGTCATCACAAAACACAAAGAAAATGTATAGATTAAATATCGTAATATTTGCACTAACAAAAAACTTTTTGCATTTTGAAATTAGATACTTATTAAGTAACGGTGGGAGTACTTATCTAGCAGAGCCAACTTGAAAGATATATAGCACTAGGGGTGGCAATTCGGGTCGGGTTCGGGTTGGCGGGTTCGACTTGGCAGGTTGGTGGGTCAGAAAACCCAACCCAAACGTGACCCATTTAAATAATCAGGTCAGCTATGTCAATTCTAACATGTTTACACATAACCCGAACCTAACCCATTAAACCCGTATATATACTTGGGTTGGCGGGTTAAATAGGTTACACATGTTGAATAGGTTAAACGGGTTTCGGGTTGACCCATTTAACTCATTTTATATACAAAAGTTGGCACATTACACGGGTTAAACATGTTAAACAGGTTTGCGAGTCAACCTGTTCATTTAACACATATAATAAAATATAAACAAATTTTAATTTTAGAAAAAAAAAATCTTAAACGGGTTGGCGGGTCGACCCACTTAATTTATTCAAAACCCCGAACCTAACCTGTTTAATAAACGGGTCAGATGAGTCGACCCAAATCCGGCCCGAATTTTATTAGACTAAATCCGAACCTGTTAAATTTCGTGTCGGTTTCAGGTCGAGTTTCGTGCCGGGTCAGAAATTGCCACCCCTAGATAGCACGAGTTGGAGTCGACGTACGGTGAGTTGATCGGTTTGATTATTCTTTGTTATTTTCTTAAACATTAACTAGTTTTAATGCCCGTGCACGTACGAGATTTAGACATAAAGGATGAATTAAGTAATAATTTCGTTATTGCGATTTTAAGTAGATTATATGCTTTTTGAAAAACATCTAATATTTATATGTTTTATTATGTTATTTTTACTTTCCTCCGTGTAAATTAATATAAACTCACTTTAGTTCTTACAATTCGAATTTCAGACTCTTTTTACTCTCAATATTTTTATTCGGAATAGTTATATCTTAATTTTTAATCAACAAACCAATTACATCAACCCGTGCACACACGCAATTTGAGCAGATAGTTTAACGAGTAATAATATTTGAATAATTTTGTTTTGAAGTTAAATATTGTCACAATTCATAAATTCATGATTTTGTAACGTTTAATATTTTTTTTATAAAATTATTTTAACTTTTTAATACTTAAATAGTTACAATACCCATGCACGCATGAGTTTTACATAATTTTTTCATTATGTGTTAATATCGATTGATATTTGTATAGATTTTTGTTGCATAAAAGATTTGACTTTGTTTAACTGAAATTTTAGTTAACATGTTCTAGACATTATGTGTGTTTAGTAGCATATAACAACATTGAAAAAATATGTGTTTTCGTGCTTTTTTTTATATTAATAATCTTGTGCATATATATGTTGTATTTTAAAATAACATATATGTTGTATTTTAAAAATATAAAGTCTAAGAGTACAAAGTCTAAGGGGTTATTTGTTAATTTTTTTAAGTTACTAAAAAACATGAAAAATTATAAATTTACATTTAATTTCATACGTATAACTTATTTAAAATTCAACAACTAAAGTTTTATTAGTTACCTCTTCTTTTTTTGTAAGTTTTCTGTTTTTCACAAATTTGACATACATATTTTTATGTGTTTTTTTTCTTCACCAAAATATTCCATCAACATTTTTAATTTTGATAAACTTGGATTCAATTTTGACTTTTTTTAAACCAATCAGATTGCACGATTTTGCCTACGTGATAAAATCAAACGTTCTAATTGATTCAATTTTTTTCTTATAAAATTTAATTTGATAAATCTGAAATAATGTAATTCTTTTATTATAGTATAAAAGATAAGAAGTAAATAGGAAAGAAAGAAAAATATTAAATTGGGATATGGTGGTCGGTAAGATCCTACTAGATAACACGTAGGAAAGTGGAAAAGTCTAGACCTGCCAATAAAAAAAGAGTTACAGTATATAAAAAGACAGCCCCCTTCTTCTTCTCTTCTTTGTCCTTAAACAAAAGTAGTATAAGTCAAATCAATTAAATTCCTAACGTTATATTTCGCCCCCCAAAACATACACAGCATTATAAGGTACTAACGTTTTAATCCTTTTAATTTCCTTTTTTTCCATCTTTATTGAATTTAGTTTTCAGTTATACGTAGCTGATGTTAAGTTTCATGTTTTTTTTTGTTTGCTATTGATGTTGAGTTTATGATTTCTAGAAGAAAACCCAGATATGTTAAATGAATTTAAGGCTACAAATTACCTAAGGCCTTTGGTCTAATGGTGGGTTTAGTATAAAATAGGATGCGGTAGACCATTAAAGTCAAACAATGGCTTATTTTAGCTTGAGGAGATTAGAATTTTGTCACAAGTTGGAGTTCATTTGAAAGAAATCAAGGCTATAACATTAGCGACGTCATTTCTACGACTAGTTCATTTGTTGTTTTTTTCTCTTACGAGCTCTAAAATTTTAAATCCAGGCAAGATGAAATGGAATTTACCAAGTAAACGACTCTAGTTAGACGACACGAGTAAAATAGGGGTGTTTGGCGTTGCGTTTTGTAAGTACTCATGTATGGAATGATGTGATACAGATAATTAGTTACTATAGTAAAACATTTTTTAGGTGATAGTGTTTGGATCTGCTTCTTTTTCCTTGAGTTCGTTTGGAAAATATGATTATTACGGATCATGATAAATTGGTCGTTTGACTCTTAACTTTTCACATAAGTGTAGAAGTTGATTATAATGTGATAGGTACATGTCTACTTCCCAAAACACAATGTGAAACACCCGTTAGCTTATGAATTGGACCTTTCTTTAGGTTCATTTTTTAATATTGTAGCTCTAGATTTAGCTAATAGTTTCTTCTCTTAGTTTTACACTTATAGTTGCACAATATATTGGTGCAACGTAGAGGGGTAAACTCTTTAAGCAGTTAGTGAAGTTACTCCTTTGGGACTTACAGTCATGGGTTCGACTTTTGCAAAGAACTTTGAAAATGCAGGGAAATGCTTCTCATAAAGGCTTTCTTTTATCCATGCAATGCGGAGCCAAGGAGCTTGGTTGCATTGTGGGTCGGGTTAGACCTCTTATTAAGCAAGGGTCAAGCATGAACCAATTGGTAAGTTACATCTTTGTGACTGAAAAGTCATGTATAGAAGTCATGAAAACAAACTTCTTTTAAAAGTGCAGTGGCAGAACTGCTTACAAACATTCTCTTTGGTGCACCAAGCCACCTTTTTAGTTGTGAGAATCTTTATATTATGGTATCATTTATTCATGTCAGCGTGACAATTGGGCTTACAAGCCCCTCAACTGCCAAAATAAGAATACCATGAAGACAACATAGAGTGGTATTGTACTTGATGTTCATGTGGCATAACATAAGAATGATTGGAATATTATCTTTGTGCAACGGCCTAAGTTTTGGTTTATTCATTACGTGTTCTTTATTTCCTTGTGTATATTGTGCATAGTCATGAAATGGGGACCACAATTTACAAAACAAAGTTAGAAACATGACTAATGTTTTCAAACTACCTACAGGAAGATTGTTCGACATTATATGGATTATAGGCCACGTGACGAGGAGGCTTCTAGGGAGCGTACCAGGGAATCTCTCATCGCCCTTTCTTATTGTGAACCAGAGAAAATTGCTGATTCAACTCAGCCCGAAAAACCAAACAGCAAAGACAAAGCTTTTGATGAACTCAGATCTAAATTGATATCAATTACTGAAATGGATGCTGGTAGTAAGGGTGCTGGTGAGGTTTGAAGCTATGAAGATTATGGTGCATTCTTATTAAATGTTTAGTTGATAGTATTGTTTACTTTTGGCCAATGGCCTCTCTTGTTTGATGATACTTGCAGCAATATGAAATTGTCCTCAAAATGTGTACAAAGGTCATCCCTTGGATGTTCAGATTCAAGTATTCTATTGCTCTTTTTGAATCGACCCCTCATTGGTTAGTTTTTAGTTTGCCGGCCTACCTAACATATATAGACACTGTTTTTTTTTTTTTTTGGTTCCAACACAATGTAGTTTCTAATAGTTGAAAAGTGAAAACCCCTTCACGTGAGCAGATTGGTAAATCAGACTCTTCAAACTACTACTTTGTAAAAGATTCTTGGTAAGAGACGTTGATCTGCTATGTAGGATACATGGGTGGTCCAGATAAAGATCAGGCTTTATGGTCTATATTCGAAACTCATTTAGTTAGTCGGTCATATTTGATTTGATTTGATTTGATAATACATTCGTTTGCCAACCTAAGCTGAGGGTTGCAATGCGCGTCCAGAACCATACAATATAAAAACTCGTGTCTAGTAAAAAAAAAAGGTGGATGCCGTGCAAGCTACCCTTTTTTATTGGCAAATTTCAGACAAAAAGACATCGACATCTCCTACTGGTTTGGTATGCATAACTGGGAGGAGTCGGTTTTTCTAACACGCTGTAGCCAGTTTTTGTTCAAAAAGTAGGGACAACCAATGGAGAAGATGAAAGTCGATGAACATACATTCTTTTACAGAATCTCACATATAATACGTCACATCTGATAGTTTTATCAACCCTTACTTACATGATTATTTTCATATCATTAGTCATTTAAGCTTGAAGACCGCCAGGACCATATCATGATTGCTAATAATATCGGTTTAGTTTAGTACCATCAACTTGGTTGAATATTTAGTCTTGGAAGATGTGCACTTTGTTGATATATACGTTTGACCACGCGCGGTTACAGGAGATCAAAGTGGATGCGGATTTACATAACCAAATATGTAAATATTGGATGGTGTTATTTACATGAAAAAACAGTCTCTAATAGGCAATAGTTGAGACTAGAGAGGATGCTTTTCTTACAATAATTACTTTTCTGTGTATTGAGTTCTTTAGTAAGTATTCATTTGCCTGTTTTCTGTGTATTAGTCTTAATCATCAAATGCAAGTATTGTAGTTCCTGATTTGATTGTTTCTTTTGTTCAGTTCATTAATGAATACCAGAAAAGGACATAACATAAAAACACCACTCGAAGCCCTGTGAAAATATACGCATCAGTTGTTGGAAGCTCAGACATCGCATACGAAACCATAAAAAGTAAAATAGCTGTATGCAGTCGCTATAGCCAAACTTTCTAATAGGGAATGCCATTCTAATACAATCTGTTTGGCTTAATTTACCACTGAAATATGGTCAAATTACAAGTCATGGACTCCATTAATAACCCCTAGCTGGCTAGCTCATGTAAGTCTAACCTGAAGTTTTCTGAGATCATATTTACAATTGACTTAAGTTCTCAACTGAAAAGCCTTAGCTTTACATATGTTAGTTCTGCCACTAGAGCTAGTACTCAGGAAGCAAACCGAAACCTAGATGCTCCTTTAACAATCCAACATCATATTTGATTCCCAATTGCTGTTCCACCTCTTGAACTTTTTTTTTCCGAGCATCTTCGACACCATCGAGCTGTAACTTTGCCCTCTTGAGCGTCTCATAACTTCCCTTGAAGTCTTTCATTTCCAAGGCCAGCTTTTCATTGTGTACTTGCAAAGATTCTTCTAATGCTGCGAGCTCTTGTCCCAACGGCTGGTTTCTGAGCGTCTCAACTGTAGTTAGCTTCTGGCGAGCCCACGAGACTTCAAATTTAAGGCTCTCAAGTACTTTAAGCTCCTCGCGAAGACTAGTTGCTCGCTCCTCAGTGAGTGCATCCATGCTTGTTCCCAAAAATTGTTTGATGACGACATCAAATTGTTTCAGCATAGGCACCGAGATGATTTGTGACGAACGAACTCCACTAAATGTGTCAGGGTACCGGTTTTCAACCGCAACCAGTAGCTTTTTTACCTCTGGTCCAACGTCATGACCCCGCCACAGTCCTACAGGTTCTTGAGGTATCATTGTTAGAGGCTGCTCCTGTAACTCCTCTTCGTCATCAGTTTCATCAATCCATCCGTTTGTGTTATTGCCTGCAGCAAAGCTTATTAAGTAATCACAACCATTCATTACAAGTTAGATTAGTTTTCCCGGTTTACATACCATTTAATATCTCAGGCCTTTCGACAAAATGAAGAACATTAGAACCTGTGACCGCGGTCAAATCAGCTACAACACGGTCCAACGCATAAATCATGATTTTCCCAATCTGTAGATATAAAAAGAACAGAAGGTTATAAGAAAGAAAATCAAAGTATATTTTATAAATTTTATGATACTTTACATCTAGCTTATCTTGTTTGGCCCGGTGGTTGTTGGGAAGCTTACGCAATTCGTGTTGTAAACGAATGCATTCACTAAGACTTTCCGGTGAAATAAAATTTACTTCAACCTTCGTACTTGACTATATATAGGGACGTAACTTATCAGAAAAGTTAATAACAAATTCTTATTTGGTTGATGGAATATAAAAGATTGTTGAATACATAATGTACAAGATGTTAAACTATCTAACCTCTAAATTTCGAACTTGATAAGGACAACCAGCGGGTATAAAAACAGCATCACCCAGCTTTTGATGGATGGTCCATGGTTCGATTCCTAGTAAGCATAAACAAAAGAATCAATAAATTTGACTACACATAACAAGCAGTCGTCAACTACATACCAAATTCCTCTTTTAGCTTCTTTTTATGTTTCCTAGTGAGGTAAAAAGCCCGGTCATGTATAGGGTGAACAACCTGCAGCATCACACGATAATCAATTTAATACATATTATCTAAGCATTGTCTGTTTATTGTCACATAAAAGTAAATATTACCAGCTTAACCGCATGATTCCTAAGATATTCCTGTAGCGTATCAACATCTTGCCTTTTGAATATATCCCACAAAGCACCACCCTCCATTGGATCAACTACTGGCTGCTCACCCTCATTAGTTTTCATACCCTCCTCACAAACCAAACCATTTGGGTTTCTCTCCGCCATTTTTTTCATGTTAAGCTTTGTGGTTAATGTATGCATGAGTACATTGACCTGCAAGTTATATAAGAAACATTACAAATAACAAATCAAAACAAAATCTTTATGTTGAAACTGCAACTGTATAGGTAGATGAATACTGTACGTACGGTGTCACACTTATCACAACGAAGCCTAGTAATAGAGCCCCCGTAACCTATATCCATCCTTGGACCCATGTCCAGTTTAAAGGATATATCAGGAAACTTATTAGCAACATTGAGATAACCAGCATAAGGGTGTGTGTAATCTTTGAATGGTAAGCACTTCATGAATTCCACAAAATGGCGTGGCCATACTTCCTCAGATAAGCAATGAGGTTTCCATTCTTCCAACTTTATACTCATGGGCCATGCTTCTATGTATCCCCTAAAGAATTTGTAAAGATCAAGAGTCACCTGCATAGAAATTCAGCTGTTAGTTGATAGGCCTTTTTTTTTACTTTCGTTTTTCTCCCACAATTTGCGCACACAACCCATGAAGTTTTTTTTTTTTTCAAAAGAACTGTCCTCTTATGTAACTAACCTCACTTATTCCAATCAAGCAATTTGGTTCTTTCCTACTTCCCATAGGTATAGCAATCAGAATCACTACTACTGTTTGAGAAATCATGAAAAGCACGCCACAACACCATTGGATTCCAACTCAGTCCCGAGGAAGTTGAAACCACATCACCAACTATTATGGGCTCACCTTTCGACCAGTGCAATTGGAAATGTTGCATATCTTCAGGTTCAAGATTTTTAGCACTACACTGATATAACTTTATGTTTTCGTCATAACACATGCAACATTCCATATACGTCTGGGACTTATTACATCTCGTGTTGGTTATGTACATCCCTTGTGCATTGCTTATCATATTCATAACCCAATCATCAGGCATTATGCGTTTCAACTTAAGAACCCCATCATCACAGCCACCAGTATCATTTGGTGGGCATGGAATGCTACCATCTACACCGATTTTCAATTTCAGTTGATCATCACGCAAATCTCGACAACATACAAGGCATATATGATAGCCACAAGCACAACTTCTATACAAGTCGAAGAAGTATGCACCACAATTGTTGCTGCATATAAGATAGTTTTTAAAAGCTTAATACGATGCCACAAAATACCGCAAGTGAGTAAACAATAAAATTTTATTCATGGATATCCTACCAAAATATATCATCCATCCCACACTTAGCATCCTCCAAACATAGCTCGGATGGTAGTAGTCCTGCCCGATGAGATGATATTAAGATAATCATAAATAAGCTAATCTTACTTGCAATTTTTTTCTCAAAATAAATTACCTTTAACCTTAGCCTCGATTTCCTTCTCCACTTGTTGTTGTTCATTCAAGTTCATCACCAGTGGGAAAACTTGCTGCAAGATATGTGTGGAGTGTCGTATTTTATCAGGTTCAGAGCAAGAATAACGCTTTATATCCTGCATAGATATTATCAAACTTGTTATGAATACAATGTAAATCACATAAACAGTAATGAAGCATTTTCTGCGGAAACGAACTTTGAACGAACATCCACGCAAACATGCTTTGCAATTGCAACTATTGCAACAAACTGGGCAAGCCTTAATGAACTCCTCCTCAGAAACATCAGGGTACCTAATATCATGGGAAACAAACATTATGTCAAATTAGTACAATAATATGAAATGGAACCATAGATGCAGAACTGTATTGATTATGTCAATATATGCCTATATTGAGTTTCAAACCACCTGTATTGACTCGGAGGAATGAAAATTTAGCGCAATACCTCTAGATGAGTTAATAATGAGACGACCTCAAATTGGTCTTTAAGGTAATGAATATTTCGTGGGGCAGAAACTCTTTACGGGTTGTTAAGTGGTTGTGGAAAAGTACGATTGGAGAGGTCTATTGCTCATTCAACAGAATTTTATATTGGCAAGATTTAAGTTGTAAATGAGGTTGGAAGGGGTCTCAGAAAATGGCCTGCGGTTAGTTTATAATATGTCTATGCATATTTGGATCGGTGGACAGCATAAATGTGTGACAAGTCAAAAAGGTATGCTCGGGTCTTTGGGCATAATATCATACGTGTATGTTTTGGTCAATAACAGAGGCTAAATTGAATGCTAAATAAACAGAAGGAAAATGACGGGCTTGTTCTATTTCAATAGTGGTTGTTAGTAATGCCTACACAATCTAAAGTTTTTCAAAGATATGTACATGATCTATATCATGTTACGTCAATGAAAATACGTAGTTTTAGCATGGCATTAGAGATTAATGTAATCATGATATTATCAACTGCTGCATGCCTGCATCACTATATAATGTTGGATGTAGCTGCTCAAATTTCTATTTGGAGTTAAAGATGACAGTAGATGAGCAACTAGTCTTTTGCTTTACTGATATGTGGAGGTCATATGGATCACCTCAAGGCAAGATAATGTCAATTAAAACAGAGGTTCTCATGGTAATTAGAATTTCTCAAAGTAGGAATTCTGAGGTATGTGCACGACCTTAGATGGAAAACATCTACAGATCAACCCTTTTGATCACATGGAAACAAACTTGCTGCTATAAAAAGGTTTTAAGAATCAGATAAAACTGGATTCTTTTACGGCATCAACTTAACCATGTGATGACATTGTCTCAAGCTAATGAATTCAAGTGACCCAATAAAAGCCTAATAAGGCAGGTAGGTACTATCATCTGTCAAACAACTACTCGTCTGAGATAATAACTTTTAGGTAATTGGCACCGAAGCTACTTGATCATATTTGTACTAATATTTAACAATGATGTGTGACTTACAAGATTCTTACAGACATAAACGTAACTTTGCCAACAACTTAAAGTAACTAAAAAGGGATCTGTAATATTAAAGAAACATCAGGTCATACATGAAGCCTTTTATATACCAGAATCTGAACAATCTTATGGCAAGGAAAGTTGGTAATCCAAAATGCAGAGTATATAAAAGATGATCAAACTAAAGCTTAACAAACTATCGAACTATTCAATTAACTCCCTAATACTTTTGTTTATTACAAGTATCTCCTAATACTATTCTTAATAGTGCTACTACTAGTATATCCATTTGTATTCCAAATAATACTTCAATAAGTAAAAACTTAGTGACAATATTTACACTTTAACCCAAACATCTTTAGATGATAATTTTTCATCATTTAACACTATCAAATAAGCTGTTAAAAAACACTATCAAATAAATGCAAAAAATCAGATAACATCTAAGAGCTTAAAGAACTCATCTTTATTGCTTGGTTCCGATATATAACCCCATATTTATGCACAATGTAAACAAAGCTAACCTTAAATGCCATGTGTATTAGGAATTAACACCAAATCCAACAAGGGGCTTGCTTTGTAACCCATATAAAATAAACTCAATGTGACTTATTAGTTCGATCTTTACCAATTTAGTCATTAAACTTGGTCATTGTTTCATTTTCTGCATTTCATAATGACGAATGTCATATGAGAAATTAGGTTACTATGGAGTAACTTTTAAAAAGTAATGAAAATAAAACTATCAATGTTTTGTCAAAAAAGTTGGGAAATTATACCATTCCGCCATGCAAACAACGCAAAATGCGTTGGATCGACATTTTTCACACTCGACTAGACAGCTTTTCACACTCCAATGACCATGATGACACCATTTCCCCTTCTTATCACCCACATTTCCATCCTACCAAAAAACAAAGCAAAAAAGCTTAGCAACTTAACAAAGTAGTAACACATTAAACCTTAAACCCATCAAACCATTAGTAAGCCAAAACTAGTGCTTATTTTCAAAAAGGGCTAGCGGCGCAGCTTGTTGCCCGCTTGCCTTCCACCACTATGTAATGACTAATAAAATTTCTTCACCAAAAAAATAAATAAGCCAAAAGGGTAAGTTCAATTTCAGTTAAATGCAAACAACCCTCAAGTGGCCACCTTGCTTTACCCATTTTGATCAAACCCCGTGATTTAATGGGCGAAAAGGTCCAAAACCATAGTTAAGGAAAAAGTAAAGAAAAGTGAGTGTTTTTTTAACCTTAGATGAAGAAGCTTTGGTTTTTCTTTTTTTCCTAGAATACATTTTGAGATCGATTTCCGTTTGCATTTTTTAAAAGACTAGAAACACTATCATCATCGGTTGTGTTTGGTTTTTGTCTGTTTATTTATGTTTTTGGATGTTCTAATCTAAAGAATAATAATGTTTTGTTTTGAAGATGAAGATGACAATTGATGTTTCCGGGGCTAAAACATTAATAAGACATGACATGTACGGACAAAACCTTCCTTTTAAGGTAACAAAAGATATGCAAATATTAAATGGGTGCTACTATTGGTACCTCTGGCCCGCTAAAAAGTATTAAAAAGGTACAAAGATTTCTTTTGTACCCCCTTTTTACAGTGCAGCGCAGTTTTTTATCAGTTTCTGTTCCGTAATTTTTAACAGTTTCAAAGATTCCTTTTGTACCCCCTTTTTACAGTGCAGCGCAGTTTTTTATCAGTTTCTGTTCCGTAATTTTTAACAGTTTCATGCTTTTGACCTGTTAAACTTTATACTTTTCGTTCCGTTTTTTCCATGTCACAGTTTTATAACATATATAAAATTATAAAAAAAATTAAAAATAAAAAAACATGAGGGGTGTACAAATGGTTTTTTTTTTGGGTATTTATATCATGAGCCATATTAAATGTTAAGGCCCTTAACGGTTCCTTTTTGACTGACCAGCTGTTGTCACGTGTCATGTGGAAGTGAATTATAATTAGGGTAAATTACACCGATTATTCTGAAATGAGGCATGATTGCGAATTCAACACTTAGACAACGGGGATTGATGTCGTTAATTTTTAAAGTCGATTTTTGTTACCCGTTTGATCCCTCGAGCCTCGTTATATGTAGCTGGTGTTACTTTGCTCTTATTTGACTTTTGGGTAGATGTTCTTAGTAGTTAATGGGTTATATGTATGTGGTTTTATGTTGACTGACGGAATGAATAGATTCGGTTACTTGTTAGTTGTTAGTCATATTGTTGTTACAGTGCAGCGCAGTTTTTTATAAAAATATATAATATAGTTACTGTATCTATCAGATTATAAAACCAGTTTCACAATAACAGCTTTTTTTTATTTTGACCTGTTAAACTTTATATAAAACGTATTACTTTTTTTTTCGTTCTCCGTTTTTTTTTTTCCGTGTCAACACAGTTTTAAATAACTATATATAAAAATTATAAAAAAAAAATAAAAAATAAAAAAAAAACAACATGAGGGGTTGTACAAAATTAAAACTAAATAATAGGTGGTTTATTTTTTTTGAGGGTCAGTTTATTATCATTTATAGAGCCAATAGATAAAAGCTGAAAAACAAAGACCCTTGAAAAAAAAAACTAAACGAGAAATATAAAAACCAAAAAAATCAAATGTTAAGGCCACACATAAAAAACTAATAAAACATAAAAAGGAACATATAACAACTTTTTATCCCATACTTATTGTACTGTTCAAGTATATTAGACTGACACACCCGAGACTAAAGCTCTTTGTGCGACAGGGTGTTCAAGTGGAAGTGATCGCTAAAATAATTCATAAGCTGTAAAATTTATAACACACATAACACTAGACCGAATTATTACAGTAATAGGGAGGCATGATATATGGCGAAATTTACTCATCTTCCACCAACATAATCATATAATAGACAAAACCTATCTATTAAGATACACCTAACTTAAACCAAAATAACGGGATTGATGTCGTTTTAATTTTTTTAAAAGAAATAAATTTAAAAAAAATAAAATAAAAGTCTGGATTATATTATTTTTATTGTTAATAATAATAATATATTACTATACCCCCCCACCCTTTTTGTTATTACCCCGTACCAACCTACACTAACCACCCCTTTGATCCACAATACAACCCCTTTTAAAGCACCTCCACTTCAAACGTCCCCACGCACAAAATCTCACAGAACATCAATGAATCACTAACTTCATCCCTTCTGTCAACGAGGAAGAGAACCCTGTATCGAAAAAACACGTCGAGTCTTGCACTCCCCAGCGACAATGACCTCCCTAAAACCACCTCATTTTCCAGAGTTACTAAGGTAGTTCGCACGCGATCAAAGAACAATGCCTCAGACCGTACTGATCATTGCGACTTACTCAACACATACTGTACTACCTATCACTCTAAAAAGAAGCCACGTTCTAAAAGACATATGTAAACTAGGAGTAAACTTATTAAAAGTTCAAAATACATTGTCTTCTTAATTATGAACAGTTTTTTAGTGTGACAATGTGTTGATATTTTTTATATTAATAGTGACCAATCACTACAAAAATCCCAAAAAAAACAAAAAAACCAAAAAACAAAAAAAAAACAAAAAACAAGAAAAACCCAAAAAAAAATAAATACAAAAAAAATAAACAAAAACCAAAAAACCAAAATA
>BQNB010063294.1:0-7500 GCA_026074375.1 Tanacetum coccineum | reverse complement strand
TTTCGTCTCCTTTTATCACTTGTTCTCTTTCATAATTTCATTTTTCTTCTCTTAGTTAACTTACTTCTTATCGGCGTTGCAGAAAATAAAAACGACCATAAAATATTGTTTTGGAATTTGTTTTAATCGTTTCTAATCTTATAAGGTTTTATCCTTTTTCTTTATTTCATTTCTTTCTCTCTGTATCTTCGTTTTTCACTTTCTTTCGTGTCTTTTTTTTCATTTTATTCTATCTCTTCGCTGCGTATGGTGGCATGTTTTTTTTTTTGGTTTTGTTTCTGTTCCTTTGGTTTTTCGTTATGTCTTTTTCTGTTTTTCTATTCTTTGTCTTCTTCATCTTTTCTTTTTATGTTCTTGTCTTTTTCCTTTTCTTTTCATGTTCTTCTTTTGTTCTTCTAGTCTCTTCTTGTTCTTTTTTTCTTGTTCTTATATCTTTTTTCTTTTTTAAGTTCCTTCTCTAATCTTTTACTTTTTTCTTAATTTCTTTTCTTCCTTTCGTTTCATTACTTTTTCTTTTTTCTTTCTCTTCATCATTTTCTTATTCTTAGGTATTCTACTTCTGTCTTTTTTGTTCTTTTTTTCCTCTTCATAATTTCTTCTTCTCCTTTCTTTTTTTTTCCCTTTTTTTTTTCTATCTCTTGTTCTTTTGTTCTTTCCTATCTTACTTTAACTTCTTCTTTCTTTATCTACTTTCTTTTTTGTCGTTTCTTAAATTCTTCTTCTCTTTCCTCATCCTTCTCTTTTCTCTACTTGTAATTTGTCTTTTTTTGCTTATCTTTCTTTTTTTTTCTTTTCTTTATTCTTTCTGTCTTTTGATTCCTTTCTTTTACTTTACTCTTGTTTCTCTTATTTTTGTCTTTCTCATCTAAATCTTTTTAGTCTTTCTTTTTCTTCTTCTCTTCCTTTCATCCGGTATTCCTTATCTTCTTGGGTGTTTTTTTTCCTTCCTTCTTTCCTTTTCTTCATCGCAGTATGGTGGTTTTACCTTTATATTTACACTTCTTGTCTTTTTCCTTCTTTTCTTTCTTTTCTTGTTCTTATTTCTCTTTCTTTCTTTAGTTCTAACTTTCTCTTTTTTTCTTCTCTTTTTCTTTTTTTTCCGTTCATGTATTTTTATCTAGTTTCATTTTTCTTTTCATTTGTCTTAACTTGATCTTCGCTTTTGTTCCTTCTATTCTTGTTCGCTCAAATCTTTGTTCTGTTCCTTGATTCGTCCTTTGTTTTCTTCTTTGTATCTTTTTTTTTTAGACTTCTTTCTTTTTCTTTGTTTTTATTTTTCTTCTTTTATTCTTCCTTTTTTTTTATTCTCTTTCCATTCTTAAAATATCCTTATAATCCTTGCAGGGTTTCTTTTCTTTCTTTTTCTTTTGTGGCACTAGCTTTTCCTACGTAGTTCTCTTTCCATTTTTTTTTTTCGTTTTCTATGTGTTCTTCTTCTATTTCTTTTTCTTTTTTATTTCTTTAATCCATTCATTTCTTTTTTATTGTTTTTCCTCTTTTTATTTTTTTGTTGTCGTGTACTCATAAGGTAGACAATATCTATTATCAACTACTTGTTTCATGACACTCAATACAACAAAAAATCAAACTATATACTATCAATACTCAAAACTAACAATCACGGACTCCAAAACCCATTCTATACTTCAACAACAGACATTATCTCATCTATTTATTGTTGCTGAAATTCAATCTTTCTACCTATCTAGGGGAGGTCTTATGAGATATAGTAGCATCTTGGTAGCTATTGTGGTCTTCTTCATTGTCGTGATGGGCATGGGGGGGGTATTGTGGGTGGTTGTTTTGACTCATTGATTCTCTTGGTGGTGAGATTCATTGCTCCTTTACAAATTTACTTTTTCCGCAGTGTTTCTATCATTCTCTATCTAATCTAGTGCATAGATCTTGTCTCAATTTTTTACCTTTCTTTTTTTTGGAGCAGTAGAGATCATATACTGGGTCCCATCTAATTCATTCATTTTCACTTCATGGGGGCGCTACATTGTATTGAACTTTTTGTTAGTCCTATTATACTTTTCTGTTTCCCTTTGTTGGTCTGGGGATATTCCTTCCCCTGTACATTTCTCTACGATTGTCTTGGTCCAATCATATCCCACTCTATTTCCGTTGTTTGGGTCCTTTTACTCTTTTCTTCTATTTTTTATTTTTTTTGTCGTTCTATGTCGTTTTTTACTTTATTTCTTACTTCCATTCTTTACTCGTTTCCTTCCTTTAATCCCTCTGCCTCTTTCTTTCTTTTCTTTTTGTCTTTCTTTTCTGCTTCCTTCTTCTTTCTATTCTCTTTTATCTTTTTTTTTTTCTTAAAGTTTTAACCTTAAATATCTTTTCATCCTTCTCCATATCTATCTGACAAAAAGTTGACTTCGTTCTAATTTCTTCTGTTCATTCGCTCTTTATATCAATAAATACATACAATTAACAACTCTAGTACAACATTTCTTAATTATTACCCACCAATTCGTCAATCTTACAAGACATTTATTTTTAAGAATCCTACATTCTCTTCCTTCATTACGCTTCCTCCTTTACAATTTACTTCCTTTTTTTTTTCTAAAAATCTTCAAATATACTTTTTTGATCTTTTTATTCCGATCATCATACCTATCTTAAAAAATAACACTAAATACTCTATAATAGTCAAATACCCTATTAAATCAAAGTTCTATTAATCTTTTTACTTCCTACGAACCATAAAATATCTGTATATTTGTCGAACTGAAATACTTATGTCGAACTTATCTTATTTCTTCTTCTTTCAAATTCTAATTACCAACTTTCTCAATTTTCATTTCTTCTTTGTTTCGTTTTTACTTGGTCGTTTCTTTATATTCAACATTCCTTCTATACTTCCACTAGCTTTTCTATCCTTTTCTTTCTACCCTTCTTTCTCTTTTTCTACTTTTTATCTTATCAACTATCGGTCATCATTTTATACTTTTCTACTTCAATCTTCGATCCTTTCTTTTTTCTTGGTTATTTCGTTTCTTTCTTTTAGGTTTCTCTATCCTTCTTCATCCCTTATCGTTCCCCTCATTCCTTTGCTTCTCTTTCTCAACCCCCTGTTCTATTTCAAACATATACTAGGTAGCTTTCTTTCTTTTCCTGATCTTTCTTTTTCGGTTTCTACATTCTTTATCTTCATTTTCTTCTTTTATTGTCTCTTAAATTTCATATACAAAAGTAACCTTCTCTCTTTATCCTTTTCTTATCCTTTCATTACCTTCCTTTTTTTCCCTCTCTTTATTCTCTCAACATATTACACACTCTAATTGTACAATTTTCTTTTATTATTGTCTCTGATGGTCGGTGCTTTCGTTCTTGTATGCTTGTTTTCGTTTTCTTTTCATTTACAAGATTCTTCTCCATGTGAATTTTTCTCTTCGTTTCTTTCGCTTTCTTGGTTCTTATTACATCTTTTCATCCTTATCTTCTATAAGGGTATACATTAATTGAATCTGTCATTTTGTTTGTTTTTATGTCATCCCTTTTTTTTTTTGTCGATAAGATATACTTTGGTCCTAACATTACTACTATACGTTTGTAATCTTTTGCGAGTACTTACTATCTATGATTTTTTATCATTTTTCACACATTATTTTTAGTGCTTGACCTCTTCTTCCCTTTCCTTTTCTCATACTCACAGTCTTTTCTTCAATTGATCATAAACAATTCCATGATTCATAATCCCTACTTATATTCAGGCTAGTAATAATTCATCAACCCTCCTCTTCTTTTTCTTCTTCGTACTCTTTATACATTATATCACTTCTCGATTCTTGATCTTTCTACTATTTCATTCTTTCTTTTGGTCTTGTTCGCTCGTGCAAAAACAACGCAATAATATTACAAAAGATAGGTATTTCCCGATTTGAAGGGAGTTTAAAGTATGTCCCTAAGACCCACAGTCCGTATTATTAAGTTATTTACATTTCATTTCAAGTAATAGACCATTTATTTTACATATGGTGGCTAATGAAAAACTTTCTTGTTCTCTGTAGTCATTCTTTCTATTTTGCAACTTATTAATCTATTATTACATATCATTCTCCCTCTATTTGAATTTATCTACTTTCGCTTATTGATTAATCTTATTGTTGTCTGTTTATTTTGCGTATCGCTGTGTCTACTTTGCATTATTCGACTTTATGGTTACATCTGTTCTGTTAATCTTATTCTATTCTTCATATGATTCCGACTTCATTATTGTCATCCTTTTCTTCGTCGATTCGATGGGGCCATTTGATCTTTCTAGTTTCTTTTCTTGGTTCTGTTTGGTTTCGTTATTTCTCTCTTTTAAACTTCATCATTAGGGAATCATAGTAAAATGTCTCATTCATCTACTCCTTTTTTTATTTTTTTTTGATTCAGTTTTTAATTTTGATAAGGATCTTTTTTCTTGTTATTCATGTCCGTACGTCAGATTGCGAATTCAGTCTCCAGAGATAATGAGAGTCGATGTCGTTAATTTTTAAAGTCGATTTTTGTTACCCGTTTGATCCCCCGAGCCTCGTTATATGTAGCTGGTGTTACTTTGCTCTTATTTGACTTTTTGACAATGGGTATTATAGTAATTTCAATTTTCCTTTTTTCCACCGTTGGTCCCTAACTAAAAAATTCCAACAGGTACTTTACTGTTGGATTTTTTTGTCGTTCTTCGCGTGCACCATTGGTCCCTGAATCGTTTTTGTGTATTATAAATGATGATTTGCATGGTAAAACACACAAATTAGAAAATGATTCGTTGTTCGTGTGGTTTGCAAGCCGTGATCAGAACATCATGGACTAATCGGAATCCTGATCACTGTTTCTATGGTTGTCCTACATTTGTAAGTATGTTCAGTTCGAAAAGTATGTAAGAAATCATTTTGTTTGTTTATTTATACATCCTTTTTTCTTTTATTTTCATAGTCCAACCTGTATCAACTTCCTCCGGTGGTTTGATCAACCAACGTGTCAAAGGCCTGTTCAGATTATCCCTGATTTGTTGAGGTCACGTAATGATCTTGAAAAAAAATCCTTGCTATGGTTGAAGAAAAACGACCGAAGTTGATGAAATATCTCATCATCAGTCGGGTTGTGTTTGGGTTTTACGTTTACTATACAATGTGAAGCTTTAGGGTAGTTGTTGTTTTGGGTGGAAATTAGTCGAATACGTATTAGCTTTTGGGTAGATGTTCTTAGTAGTTAATGGGTTATATGTATGTGGTTTTATGTTGACTGACGGGATGAATAGATTCGGTTACTTGTTAGTTGTTAGTCATATTGTTGTGGATGAATTTGTTAATTTGTTTGACTAATAAAGTCAACATTTAGTGTATTGTTGTTTGACTTATAAAGTCTACACGAGTATATGTTAGATTCAATTGGGTTCATTGGTATGATTTAGAGAAGTCAAATAATTTGTATAACCATTTGGCACCAAAAACATAAAAGCTGAAACAAACAAAGACATTAATTCATCCATTACAAGAACAACAACTAATCATGGATAATTCTTACAAATGATATAGACAAAATAAACCTAACTAATTAATTCATAACAAAAATAAACGAAACCACTACCCCAAACACTATCACAATTGACTTCCAAAAGAAAGCATTCTTTTGACTTTTCTTCAATTCTTTCATGAGTTGCTGCATTTGACCTTCCATATTAGCAAACTCAACTTGAAGGACTGAGATTTCCTCTCGGCTTCTTACTTCATTTTCTAGTTCTTCTCTTTATGAGGGATTAAGAAGCAGATTCATCTCATACAAATGATCTCTGTATCGTTTATTCTCTAACTCCGGATCACACCAATGCCATCTTTAACAGTGCTTGATTCCTTTTTTTGAAAAATAAGAGAATTTATAATTAGCTAATAAAATAAGATCTAGAAAAATGCAACAACTTACATATTTGTTAGGACAAACACCAAATCGTCTAGAAAGGTTTGAACGGGTCTAAGAGGTGATTATCATCAATGGAAGCCGATATTTACACTCTGTAGGACGGATGGAAGAATATGAAGACATTCTTGAAAAGGTTTTCTAATTTTAACTTTGTTTGTGTTTTTGTTTAGTAAAAAAGATGCAGACTTTATAACCGTTGCCCGTTGGTAATAGGTTTAAGAGGTTTTGTTAGTGTTTTTGTAACTTACACCGTTGGTCCCTCAATGTGTTCTATTGGTTTTCCATTTCTCGCCAAATACACAATAAATTCTACACGTTACTTGCACGCTTGGTCCTTGAAATAGTCGACCCTTTGTTTGTGTAGTCGATTCATCTCCATATATTTACTTATTTTTTAAACCCACTTCGCATATCGTCCTTCATATAAAAAAACGCACATACATACTAATTGTGCAAATATGGGCACGATCAGGCTTTGATGGGGATCAAAGAATTTAAGGGTGGATGTTTTACTGCCAAGCCGTAGATAACATGTGATAAATCAAATGAAAACACTACATTAAGTGAAGCGCAGGGGGTGTCCCTGCAAATCACCTCCGGCATGAGAGTAAGTATGTGCTTTTGGGGAGTAATAAGTATGAGTAAAGTATGTAAGTAAGTGTTGAAAGTGTAAATAAACCTGGAGGTCCATGTCCATCTATTTATAGGTGATGAAAAATAGACTGGAACATGGTACTTCACATAAGCCGGTGATCGTGGGGGTGTCCTATGATTTTAAGGGATTACAGGGTTAGTGTACCACGATCTCTACCTTGATGGGAAAGCCTTGGTAGAGAGGAAGAACGTAGGTTTTGAATTGACCAAGTCTGACCTCTGACCCAGTTTCGTCGAAGACCACACCGCGAAGGGTATGGGGCTTCGCGTGGCAGTTTCCCATACTGATAACCATCGCGAAGATGATTTTACGCCACTAGAAACTATTCGAAGGTTTCTAGGTATAATTGGGAGTAGATCCCTTTCGAGCTCGAAGGGGAGGCCTTCGAGCCAGAGAGGAGGGTACGTCATCAAGCCCCCCAGTCGAATGTGATGTATACATCTATGGATGCATTGCTTTTGACTTCAAAATAAAATAGTATCAAAGCCCTAAATCGAAGCCCGATAGATGTGTGTGCTGTACGCATTTAATGCTAATTCCACTTGATAGGGATTTAGTTACCAAACTTATCCAAGATAATGAAGAGTTCTCCTTGGTAAATGTAGACGTCCTATCTTTGTTTGAAATTTAAATTTCAAAATATCTCGCATATCCAGCCGCACACGTGTACTCACTCCGATCATTTTATAAAGAATTGACTGCTAGCCTCTATTTTTCACTTTTACCTTGCCGTACTCCATTCATCTCAGTTGCTTAATCTTCTACCCGCAAGGTAAATTTTTCTCCTCTTTTCACTCCATGGACGCCAAATTTATTATCGCATCTTAAAAATGCACTTTGACCAAAGACAAATTATCTTAATTGTTTGTTGATTACGACATTCCTCGGAATATTAGAGTCATTCTCCCTAAAAGAACTCAAACTATTTTCGA
>BQNB010063293.1:0-35742 GCA_026074375.1 Tanacetum coccineum | reverse complement strand
CACTCCTTTTAGTTCTAGGGAAGTTCCTAGTTTTTATGGACCGGAGCCTCAACCTTTACTCAATAGTCCATCCTTAGATGTAAGTGTAGGAGACGTAATAGGCCCCAAACCACCCATCCAACCACATAGGCCGAATAGTTCTAGGATGAAGGTAGATTATTTAACAACTCAAACACTGCCTTCACCTCACGTGGCAAATTCTCATCCTAAAGGTGTGTATAGTTATTATAACCCAAGTATAGATGACCCTAAGAGACATTATGGATTTAAACCGGGTTTATTAGGAAAAAGTGTATCCCTAGGTGTTGATATTTCAAATTAGGAGATGTTTGATGATGATTGGGGATTAGAATCTAAGGAAGTTTCTCCTCTAGGAAAAGAACTTAGTTTATTTGATAGGCCAAATGAAGTAGAGGGAGGTAGAATTTTAGAAGCACACCGTTTAGAGTCTATTCTTCAACAACAAATTTCTCAACGTATGGCTCCTTCTCACCACGATGGTGTGTACCGTTACTATCACCCGCACTTGAACTCTAGTGTAGGGGAACCCTCCCTTTTATCTGTTAAATAAAGGTAGAGTCAGGCTCGTGACTCGAACAAAAACAAGCGCTTTTTGGGAGGCAACCCAATATTTACTTTTCCCGCATATTAGGAGTGTCTTGTGTTTTAATTCTTTATTGTTTGTTTTATTATGTTTGAATTATTTTGTAATCATGCTTTGTTTGTTTGTAACTTCGTCTTATTTCCAATCAAAGGTATTTTGCAACAAAATAAGTGTAGGGAAAATATCCGGTTTTTTGAACCAAATTCAAACATTTAAAATAAATTGTTTAGATTAATCCGCGTCAATTTCGAGTCATATGATTGAATTATTAATTCTCAGGCTGTTATGTAGCATTTTATACAGGAAAATAACTTATAAGAATGAGTGTAGGAATTTTTTTATCAAAAACGAAAAAAATAAGTTTTCACAGAGTGTGGAGACGGCGTCACGATTTGCACGCTACGCCGTCACCACAACACCTGTGACGGGGTCAGGGTATCTCTGACAGCGTCAAACGCCCAGTTACAAGGAAACTCTAAAATTTAAAGTATTTTTGAAAATAAAACTTATACAACACTTAAGAAAGTTGTAATTCTTTTATAAACTTACAAAACCCTAAGTTTAACAATTCTCCCATCCTATCTTTACTGCTTTATAGAGTCAACCCTAATTTCACACTGTATATTATTATATTGCACATTTAATGCTTGGTATAGTTGTCTTTGTCTTTGATTACAGGTTATATTTGATGAGAAGAAGCTTGGAAGTTCTTAGGAAGTTTCATTTGATGACTCTTGGAGGACAATTTAACCAGTTATCGCATGTTTCTTCTCCATTATTAGCAAAAACCAAAGGGAGTTACTAGTTTCTTTTTCCTTGTTTTCTTTTCCCTTTATTCGTTTTTATGGGTACTTCTATAGAACATTGGGGACAATGTTCAACTTAAGTGTAGGGGGGAATAAGCCTTAGAAACTATTCTTTTATTTGCCATTTGCTTTGTCCTTAAAATGATAGGTAATATATCGAAACATAGCATAAAAAGGTTAATTTTTTATGACATATACCGACAAAAACCGAGTTTTAATAGCGTCTCATGGATAGGAATTTATATGACTAGTACAATAACCCTCAGAATTCCACCCTAAAAATGTGAGGTTCGCCTTTAGATCTATAGGAATTCGAATATCTATTATTGATACCCAAGATAGTTTATACCTTTAGCTTTCTCGAGTTAAGGAGTGATCAGTCACATGTGTCTATTCTGTCGTTACGGATGTGTACGTGTGGTCTACGTCGCCTTTTCTGGAGCATTGAGATCGGTATTAAATTATATGAGTGTACCGGTAATATATTAAATTCTAGAACTTGTTTTTGTGATGCATTTCGAGATCGCATAATAAGTATTAGGATTTGCTTGATAAGAGGCACTAGGATTAACCCATGTTTTAAACTTGTAATTGTTATGATGGTCACACCGATCATATAACTATCCCACACCCTTGCCATGCACTCATTTTTAGTGCAGGATACCCCTAGTACAACCCTCCGAGCCTATCCTTTTTCACGGTTCTTGTAATTTTCTGGTTAAGCTGGACTATTAATGAAGAGCATTGTCACCCTTAAACCAATCGTTACACCCAAATCGCCTTAGCCTACCTTGTATGTACTCACTTTTAGTACATTATTGTGTTTAACCCAAGTTAATTATTGAGTACACGGTTGCTAAGTCCTTATCCTTGTAAATACTGTTTTAGGACGACTGGGATTCATGGTAGTATTTATTTTGCAAAAGAATGGGGAAGAAAAGTTAAGTCAATACCCCCATATGTTTGTCAAATGATCTCTATGTTATGTTGATCCGCCTCAATTCGGGTCATTAGTTAGATTGTAAATAATCGAGTATGTAAAAGTTCAAAGTGTCAGGGGTGGATCTTTTAATCCCCCATATTGAATTATATGTTTGAGCAATGGCAGAGTAAAAGTGTACAAAAAAAATATATGTAAAAAAGAAAAAAAAATATACGGACTGCCATTTGCTTATGTTATGTTTATCATAGAGTCAAGAAAAGAAAAAGAAAGAGATGGATGTAGAGTTTTGTAAAGTTTGTATATCTTGTCCGATTCTTTGGCTTAGCAACCCAATCAACGTGTATTCATATAAGTAATTAGCTAAACCTTCCACTTCAAATTCACCCAAAAGGCACTCCCCAAATGTATCTCATCCATTTCTGTTTCCATTAATGTTATCTTACACCTACACCCCACAACCCTTTAAAAAGACCTCTTTGATAGTAATGATTAATATTTGCGCCCAGCGATGGAGGTTTGATCCTTTACCAAGCCTGTGGTAATTTATATGCTATGACATGTAATAAGTGTTAATTTTCCGTTTCCTATAGTTGTTATAATTTATTATACACCCGAGTGAAAGAGAGAATCCCAAACACTTATATGAGGTGCTAGTATATACTTTCAGTGCTTTTAATTACGAGGTCTAGAAGGTTGTGTTGTAAAATAATCTTAAAGAGTAGGTTAAATGACCCAAATATTGCTATTGTCTAGGTAGAAAAGCCCATTTGCTTGAGGACAAGCAAATCCCAAGTGTAAGGGTATTTGATGAGGTGTCATTTTAAACACTATTTCGGGGCCATTTAACCTCTTAAATCATGCAAATATGCCCAGATTATGTTCTTAATCGTTTGTTTTTAGGTTTTTAGCACTTAGATGGCATTTGGAGGAAATACACGTGACTTGGGCTCATTTGGAGAAGAATCAGACAAGAGTACGGACCTACACCAAATCTCTTGAAAAATCGTGCTCATAGAGTAGGGAGACGGCGTCACAAGCATAAAGCGACGCCGTCGCGATCTTTCTAGTGATGGCGTCAGAGAATTAACGATGGCGTTAGGACGTAACTGACTTAAATCAGATCTAGAAGATTCTACTTTGTGACGGCGTCGCGACTATAACTGGACGCCGTCGCGACGATTTCTCTATATATACAAAACCGAATGTAGGGTTTTAAGTGTGTAACTTTGTATAACTTTTGGGAGCCAAACCCTAAGTATTTTGTCAGCTTTTAGGCCGTCTTTAGGGCTTTAAAACCCTATTATAACTGACCTTAATCCATGTTTTAATCAAGTAAGATTAATTATCTTTAATCATTCAATATGTCTATGTGTTTTTTATTGATCTATGTTCTTGCTTTCTTTATAACATGTTAGGTTAAACCCTCCCCTGTATTTACTTATGATTGCATAAAAGTTGGATTATAGATCCTTTTACTGTTGCTTCTTGTGATGAATGTGCGCGTTAGGCTTTAGAAAACTATCCATAAGATATTAAATTGGCATAGGCGTCTAGGGAAACCATCGGTAACATTCTTCATACTACCTTTCCCCTAATATGGTTGATCCCTCTTAAGATAATTCAATTGCATTTAATATACTCTTAGGGGCCGGGTTATAGGTTTCTTATCTACCTTACTTGTGCGGTTGCCTTAAACGGAATATTAATTAGACGACGGGTTTGTGTAATTGTTCATGCTTAGGTAAATACTTACACAGATCATTCACGGTGGGACAAGGCAACAAAAGATAGGGAGAAGCCATCTAAACGTGTAATTGATGATTAAGTAAAATACACCTATCTTATATAAAGTTATCACCTGTATTATAGATTATATTTAGTTTAATTATTTAGTTAATCAACCAACCTCTCAAACCATTGAATTTTTTTTGCTTGTCTATAAATATAGTAAAATTCAAAAAAAGATCTCCTTTCAATCCCGTAACTCTCGGCTAGCACATGTTCGAGCTTACGAATAACATATTCTCTTATAAGAACATAACAACCCCAGAGTCTCTGCCTATACTAGACTGCAAACGATTAGGTACATCTGGCCTAGGATGTTGTTAAAACTTCGTGTAGAAGTCTTTACGCAACCACACTCATTAAAAGACATACACTCAATCCCAAAACTTTAAGTTTTGGAGATAATGACATTAAACCGAAAATCATTTCAGGGTGCGTGTAAGTGATATCTTTTTGTTTATTTACTTGATTCGTCGGCGATGGTGTTGAAGATTAAGGATTTTTAATTTTGCTTTAAAAATTGTTCATTCATGAGATAGGGTGGTTGCATGTGGTAAATTTGTAGTGTTTTTTTTAATTTTGCAGTTTAAAGTTATAATTATTTTAAGGGTTTTGGTTGAAGCGATGAGTGGGATACATGATTAGTAAAAAAAGTGTAGTTACAAGTGTTAGTGTTTGTGTTCGTAGTTGATTAGGTAAGGTTGTTTCTTTTGAAATAATTGATTTGCTTGCTTATTATTGATAACAACCAATGTATTTATAGTTTACAAGAGAATAGTCTTGATAAAAAATTTTATTGGGCTTTTGGTCTATTGACATAATGTCTAATGGGCCTAATACAGATTAATAACAAATATATCAACTAATACGCCCCGCAGTTTGAGCGGGAGATGGACGAACGATCAAACTGGTATGTAATTCCTCAAAAAGCGGAGACGGTAGTCCTTTAGTGAAAATGTCAGCATACTGATATCGAGATGGTACATGAAGATCAACGAACTGGTCCACGGAGCAAACCATATCTACGAACAAATTGTATATTCAGATCTCAATATGGTTGTCCGCTTGTTGCTGAAAGGATTAGCAGTTCATATCTATATACACTAACATTGTTACATAGACAGGGTGGCAGAGAATAATTTGTGTATGATTAGCTACTCTGAGAAAGGATTTCAAAGCAGAAGTTTCAGCAACAACATTATCAACACCTCTATACTTGTTTCACTCACATATCACATCCAATAACACACGAATATCAAAAAAGAAAAAGAGAAGAAAGTGGGACGAATTTGAGGAAAGAAAAGAGAGAGAAGGAAAAGGTTGGTTACTTTGATAAATAGGAAGAAAAAGAGTTCAAGCAACACCCTTCACCTTAGGAAGTGAAAGGGTATTTATACATAGGGAAAGTTGGGCCATTTCCTAATACACGTGGGCTTTCAGCCAGACACCTAGGCCCAATTAGCTTAGATAAATTCCCGTAAAACTACGTTTTCCTATACAAGGCTCGAGATTGTTTAATGACCATCACTTTACTAAAATCACGGCTAACAATCTCCCCCTAAGGGGTGGTCATTCAATTGTGGATCCTTCTTGTGACGTCTTGAATCTTAGAGCCTTGTATTCTTAGGAATTTCTTTTCACATTCCATTTGCATGCTTGTGATCTTGGATCTTGATCTTTAGCCTTGACTTTATCTTGATTACAGAGATCTTGAAATCTTTATCCTTGAATCTCTATGCCACCTTGCGATCTTATGTCGTCACCCTCATGCTCAAGGTCTTAAAAGCTTGCTAACAATCTCCCTCAACATATCTTTAACATGATTACTTGTACCACATAATGAAAGAAGTAGTACTTGATCCACTTGTAAGATGTATCTTTGTTGTTGCATAGTAATCTTGTAGATTGTGTTCCTTTAAGGGAGTGCTAGTACAACAGAGATTTGCGGAAGGCTTTAACACAAGTACTTGAGCTTTCATCATGAATTTATCTTTGTTGATTGAGCATGAGGTCTTGAATCTTGACTCCGCTGGAATGAGGCTGCAACACCGTCGTCTAATCCTGAAATAAGACAGTTAGCAATAAAAGATGAATTTGGCTTTGTCATTCATCTTGAGTTCGGTTGCAATAACCTCCAGATCCATGAGGATCGTTTTATAGTATAACTACTGTACTTGTGACCAGGTAGATTTAATTTAGAAGAATCTCCTTGACAGGGTTTCCAGCTCAAAGTGTTGGATCCTTTAACGCGATTGCATTAGAGTCACCGTACTTGCTTGTTGTCATTACCGGAGCGTCTCAAAGCAGACAACACGGTAAAGAGTGAATCAGATAGTTACTATCTTTCTGATTGAGTCATCAATTCATATACTGGACCATAAACATAACAAACAGTTCATAATATATCAAAAGATTTTTACTTAGACATTTCATCAAACACTTAGTTTTCATAAAAAGAACCCACATATCCACATAGGTATAACTCCGGGTAAAACTAAAATAAGAGAAATTTATACACAAACATATACTTCATGGTAAATACTAACAAAAAATGCACATACCTAACGTTATACCAAATCATGAAATCAACAGACAGCGGCGGGCAAATTCCTAAAAATCGAGCCGAAATAATCATCACCTAATAATTATTGTTTGATGAAGATTAGGTTTGGTTGCTTGTTGATAGATTTTACTTAGACATTTCATCAAACACATAAACATAACAAACAGTTCATAATATATCAAAAGATTTTTACTTAGACATTTCATCAAACACTTAGTTTTCAAACACTTAGTTTTCATAAAAAGAACACACATATCCCAATAATTATTGTTTGATGAAGATTAGGTTTAGTTGCTTGTTGATAGATTTAGGGTTGTTATTGTTGCATGATTTTCTTTTTGTGAATGAGGGTTTTGAAATTTAAGTAAGTTATGTGAGTTATGATCGTGAATTTCAGTTTCAAAAAAGGGCCATTGAATGCAAATGAGCTGTTATGAGAAATTGTAGCAAGAATTGAAGGAACAAATAAAGTGACTATTATACCCCTTATTTTACATGTAGTATTGCCTAGTCATACATTTGTTCCCATTATGCCCTTTGAGTCAGCATTTCCAGTCAGCATTAAGTTGCCATGTCACCATGTCTAGTCATCATGAAATATTTCATGCCTTGCCCCATATATAGGTAGAAATAAGAAACAAAAGTTGGTCGGTCTTTGGAATATCCAATGTAGCCGTAAAACCATTGAAAAATCAATCAACGTGTTCGAGAAATCATTTATTACACATTGAGAGTTTTCTATATCACAAAAAAACTCCCCCTACACATATGCATCATATTATGAAAGAGTTTTGCACATACGAGGTTTGGGAACGCACTTATGGATTGAAGATCGTATCCGTTATTAGCCCGTATTGATCATATTTTTTAATCACTATTCTCCCCCTCAAAAATTGCATATGTGTTTACAATTTTTGACATTTAGTGAATTAAAAACAAGTTAATGTCCATAAGTCACATTTTTAGACAAACTAACCCGTGGGAGAATAAGTACGCATGCCAGAGGAATTAATGTCAACATTTATACTCCCCCTCAATAAAAGATTAGAGTGAAAACTTGGAGTGAGAGTTTGTTGAGCACACAATTTGAAAGAATTTGAAATTTTCTTTTTAAGATTATCTTGAAAATTGTGCTCAACAAAAAAATGATTTCAGATGTATCTCATTAATTATCATTTCCTTAGTGATTCTCTTGAGCATTCAAAACTTTGAATGTTTATATGACTGTGCTCAAGACCAAGAAGATATGAACTTCCCGTTGTGTAGGATAAATGGACATAAATGAACATTTTCCTTTCTTTGGAGACCGAGTCCTAAACTGACATTTACTTAGAAGTCGTAGAGAAAAATTTGAAGAGACATATTTTGAAAGCATTTGAAACTATCGTTCGAACTTCATTTATGCACCCTCAACATTTCTAGGTGCGCAAATGTTATCGAATCCAAGAGACATGTTAGAGAAGAATATTTTTGGTATTTTTGAAATTTTTGATTTTGTATTTTGCTTTTATAGGTTTTATAATTTTATATTTTGTTTTTCTGATAAAATATATACAGAGAGTTATTGTGATTTTGCAAGACGATCAAGTTCCTGAGGAGATAAACTGTGCATACCAAGGCGACGAACCAGATGGTTGAATCGATCTACTGGAAGGGCTTTGGTGAAGATGTCGGCCAGTTGGTAATCTGTCTTGACAAAATACAATTTAATCGTACCCTTTTCGATGTGCTCCTTGATGAAATGGTAGCGGACAACGATGTGTTTGGTTCTTGAGTGTTAGACCGGGTTACAGGATATGGCTATGGCTGATTTCGAATCACAATAGATAGGAATTTTGTTGAATTAAAGCCATAATCCGTTAACTATATCCGCATCCAAAGGAATTGGGCACAACAAGCGGATAGAGACACATATTCTGCCTCCACGGTAGACAGCGCCGTACAGTCTTATTTCTTTGAGGACCAGCTAACTAGCTTTTCGCCTAATAATTGAGCTCCACTGGAAGTACTCTTGAAGGTGTCTTTACATCCCGCATAATCAGCATCTAAAAATCCGATTAGTTCAAACCCAAAATCCTTCGTATACCAGAGACCCATATTAACGGTTCCTTGGAGATAACGAAAGATCCTTTAAACCTCTTTGATGTGCTTCTCGATTGGCTTAGCCTGGTACCGAGCACATAAACAAGTAGAATGTATAATGTCTGGTCTGCTTGACGTAAGATACATTAGGGCACCAATCATCCTACAATATTTCATTGCATCGACTAGAGACCCATTTTGATCTAGGTCAAGCTTATCTTTGATCTCCATTGGAGTACCAACGGGATTACAAGATTCCATTCCATATTTTTTAAGTATTTCAAGCACATAGATGGACTGGTTTATGAAGATGCCACGGGGGGATTGGTTAACAAAGATACTAATAAACTACTCGTTAATTATCATAACTAGGCTAAAAATAATAAGCATACTACGCTACGGGAAACAAGCAAAGGGATAACAATATTATCTAAACTAAACATGGCAATAAAAGCATAAACATAAATGAAATAAAGAGATAAGGAAAATATGAAACCGGGAATCAGCTTGGTAAGACGCGGAGACAAACGCGATATGAACACATAGTCCATAGCATGAAATAAAACCAAACTAATCCAAATCCCGATCTATAACGCCATAAACTAAATCCAAACCAAATAGCAAATACATCAACGAGCCAAGCCGTGAAAATAGCCTTTAACCCTATTACTACTTTATAATCTAAAGTGATCTAAATTAATTCAAAAATTGGGAAAGGATGAAATTCACTAATATGCCGCTATCTTATTTGTTTTTATTTGTTATCTAAAACAAAAAGAAAGGAATAATGAAAGGCTGGAGATGTGATACTAACCCAAACAAAAGAAAAGGACCTGCTACTTGAATATATTGAAAGACACATAGTAAATATGAGACACGAAATATCTATATCGAGAAAATGATGAGGTACCCTGTGTTTTTTAAGCTGCAATCACCAGGAGACTCTAGACTGAAAGAGCACTTCACCGAACCATCAAACAAACCAATCTTCAGAAGCCAAAATAATCTTCGATTAATCACAATCATCAAATAAACAACTCATGTATCTTTTACTTGAATAATCCTTGAGAACACAATGCTTGGAAAGAAAACAACAATACTTTAAAAGACATAAAACATTAAATAAACTGTAAATAAGCCAAAAGCTGTCCTAAAAACTACATACTTTTTTTTGTGAATTCCATCTCCTATTTATAGGGAAATGTTGTGAGGTAAATTAGTCAAGGTCTTCAATTCTTCCAATCATTCCATATTTGCATATGGAAAGCTTCCAATGATGGCCAAATCATCATTAAAATCGTGCCTTGACTTTGATTATTTCCTTTTATTTTTGTAACTGCATATGGAAACTATAATCTTGGCTAGTCAACATTAAACTGCATCTTTATTGCATTGACTTTGTCCATTCAATGAGTCATTTTTGGATCATATTTTATGATATTTCAAATGAAGGAGAAAGCTGGTAACGAGCGTTAGTGTAGGGACTAATGATGTCATGGCTTGAGGACTAACGATGTGATATGTTTATGGTGTGGAGACTAACAGTCGTTAAGTCCTTATTTGGGCTTCTTCATTGGGCTGAGTTTCTTCATAATTTGGGCCGGTCTTGGCCCACTAATTTTTTGGCTAGGTTGGCCCACTAAGATGCATATGCCTTCGGCTTTGGTTTTTCACGCTCTTTTTATTTCCGTGCTCGGTTTTGTACGTTTTGGCTTCATTTTTCGTCTTTTTGTGTATATCCATTACCTGCATATTCAATAACACAAAACAAGCATATCTTTGGCATTTTATTTCCATTTTTTGGTTATTTAAGCTCGTTTTATTAAGGAAAAGGTATGTGTATTTAAGCACATACCAAATCCCCTCATACTAAAGTATTGTTGTGTCCTCACGCAATGAAATAAATCAATGTTTAAAATACCAAAAATTTCAACCCCCTTAAATTAAATACCTTGAAAAGTAGCAAAGTGTAAAATTAAAAGGGATTAAGAAATTTCTAGTTTTTTAAGCACTCCCTGATTTACCATTTTCCTCTTGCACACATTTTTTTATTCTTATTTTCTACTACATACAACATGCTGGACTTTCATTATTGAAAGTAACTTTTATAGGATCACTGAATAAGAAACTCCTTAATCCTAAGGTGCCCTAAAAGGATAAATTCATTGTCCTTCATTTTTCACCTATTCCCAAACTAAGCTTAAAAACGAGGTCATTGTTAATTACAACTTGGGATGCTAATGCTACTCATATTTACAATTTGTGTAAAACTTCTCCTCCCGACTGATATATATATTAAGGTGTGTGTGCTCAGTTCGAATTTTGACTATTCAACCCACATTTTAGATAGTTATAACCTTTCCAAGCTTCGCGTTTCGCTTTTGGATCAATGAATTCAAAGGTGAGATTGCCCCGTGTAATGACTTTCTTCTCGGCCGATCCCAGCCTCGTCGGCTAAGTGACTAGGCTTTTGACACCTCATAGAGAATAATTGTCAAGACTTTCCGACTTAAGAATCCAACACCAAAAACTCCTGGTAATTCACTTGGCATGTTTATAACTCAAAGCAAGCTAATTCCTCCAAGATTAAGACATTGTAGGTAAGTTAATTCCTTTAGAGTGACTTTCTTCTCGGAACCTCCCGACCTCATCGGTCAAGTGCCCAGGCTTTTGACACCCCGCAGAGAATACTGATCAGAATTAACAAACGTCCGGTTTCAAAATTTTGTAGGGATTAACAAATTTAAGCTCAAAAGAATGTTTAAATTTTAGAAAAAGTCATTTTCCCTTTATTTATTAAGCGACTTATACTAGCAACATATTTTTCACATCATTTTCATTTTTTTTTCATTTTTTTTGCAACATTTATATTTACACCGTATACAGGGAAAATTTCTTTTTAGAAAATTAAAACATATTTTCGATCAAAAACTCTTATTTATCAATTTATCGATAAAGCTTTTTACTCTAAAAATGTTGATCTTAAAGGACTTTTAAGAGTGATAAAACTCTAACTTGTCTTTCAAAAAGAGCACGTATTATTAGTCATTTTAGAAGCTACTGGGAGAAAAAGCCACAAATTACACTTATGAGCTTTTAAGATTTCCAACTAATCCTTGCTTAGCATTCCAACTTATATTTAACTCTATCATTTCTCGTTCTTCGCAAATTTAAAATCTTTAATAAAAAGATCCGCGAATGCTTAGCCAAATAAAATTAAGCTTTGCATATTTAAAGTCATTTATGGAAACTTGCAAAATCTTGGCCTTTTGAGCTAGAAGTCGCATTTTAAAGCTTCTTGTATAAAAGACTAGCAAAAGCTTATACATTTATAAAGGTTAAGGGAGTAAGCTAGAGCTCAACATGCTCGGTCAAGTCAAAAATTATTCTTATTCTCACCAACGGAAAGTCTACATTTGTGATAAACACTTATTTTATTTTTGCAAAATTTTTTAAATTTTGGCCTAAAATCACATTTTTTTGTATTTTATTGGTAAAACGGGGTTACGTGAAAGACAAATGCAAGTGGGATCAAATCGACAGATTCCCCCCTCATACTAGAATGACACATTGTCCTCAATGTGTGGGGGTTGCCAACCCCCTCATACTAATTTCAACGTATATTCCTAATATTAAAGGGAATCTCACGTAAATCTAAAGCCGTTTATTAATTATGCCAAAGATGAAACGTTAGTCAATAAGATCAAGGATATAGGATTCCCAAAAATAGCATGCAAAGGGATGAAGACCGAGTGAGCGTTGGACAAAACTACGAGCACGAGAGTCTTCATAGTCTAGGGAATCCTGCCAATCATCACAGACAACAAAAACATAAAATTGGAAGAGGCGAGCCCCCTCACGTCACACTTATTAGAAAATAGAAACAATACAAAAATACAGGTTACCTCCCGAGAAGCGCTTATTTTTGTTAATCAAGTCTTGAGTCTGACTCGAGCCCCCATACTTGATTTGGTCAAGGAGGATCAAAATAGAGATACGGGACATCCCAGATAGGAATGTCCCCTCCATAAATCATCATCGGGCTTTCATTAAGGAAATTATGAATGTTCTTGAAAGCTTTAAAGCCCCGATGAGATAAAAAGATGAGGAGATTTCTCCTCTTTTGAAACAAGAATTCTAGGATTGAAAACTTTGTCCTTATTTTTGGATGAAAATGGAAGCAAAGTTTCAAGCACTGGAGAAAGAGGATCACTGATGAATGAGACAGAAAATTCATTGAATGACAGAAATCTCTTGGATTGGACTTCAATAAATATTCCCAGATCGAACGTCTTGTTTCTATTTCCGGAAGGAAAAGAAACTACAAGAATGGATCCGCTGAATTCAGTAGAAAAAGTGAAGTCCAGATCCTGACAAAAGGTGGGATGGGTAGGTAAAACATTAGGCATTTGAACTCTAGGTTCTGTTGTCGAATTATCATAAATATCCACCACCACTTTTGTAGTCAAAACTCCCGTATCGAGCTCGATATCAAGGTAACCATCATCATCTGGAGGTTTTTTAGGAGGACGAGGGGATGATGGAACATTATAAGAATCAAAGTGAAATGATCCATACTCAGGAAGGGAAACAGAATCATTGTTAAGTAATTCTTCAAGAAAAAGATCATCCCCCTCCGAGTCATAGTTGTCATTCTCAATACCCGGTAGTATCGAGCCATCCGGAGCAAGAAATATATCGATCTCCTCCTGAAGAGAGTCACTATCCTCAACAGGGATAGGAGAGAAAGATTCGATTATAGCATCAGAAATTTCATAATTAAGTTCTTCCGGAGGTCGAGGAGATGAGTTCTTATCTAACGATTTCTCAATAAGACAAATATCTTCCTCAGAATCAAAATAGGCTTCAATAATTCCCGGTGAAATTAAATCGACATGAGCAAGTTCACCGGAGAACTCCTCAAAAAGAGAATCAATCTTAGGATAAGAAACCGTCAAAATATCTCGATTAAGCAAAGAGTCTATAAGATCATACTCGGCCTTAAAATGATGCGAATCTATCTTACTAGAAATGATCTCTTCATCAAAAAGAGAGTTCGAATAAATTTTGAAATTTTCTTCTGGAACGTTCTCATCAGAAAATGATTCGTCGTTACTAGAGGAAAAATCATCGTCAGAATCGAAAAGAGGATTAGAGAAAGTCGTGAAATAATCACCAACTAGCACATCACACTTACTTTCATTGTCGGAAAAAACCTCGGACTCACTTGGGGTTGGGACAAGGTTCTCAAGACTTTATTAATTCGTCCGATTCTGTTTCCGGAATAATGTCAAGATGCTCGTCCCCCATACTTAGAGAGTTATCAGGCTCCTTGGCTGATAAGTAGGGTGTGATAGCATTAGACGAATTCTCTAAATATTCCTTATACTGAAAAGTATATTCATCATCATCCTCGTCAAAAATAGGATACTTATTATAGAGTAAAAGCAGCCTGTTCCTCTTGCTCTTTCTGAACTGCTTGCTCATGTTGTTGAATCGCTACAACGGATTGCACCGGAGTTATTATTTCTTGAGCGTGTTTTACAAAAAATTCTTTGATACTTTCTTCAGGAGGTTGAGAACTGACGGGATACTGCGGGGGTTGGAATTGGTCATACCCGAAAGAATTAAAATTATAGAAATTTTGCTTCATTGGTTGACACTGAAAACTCATATGAGGTCCCCCGCAGTTTTCACAATAAGGCTCATTGAAGATCAATTGATCACATTGAAAAGTCTCATGAGGACCCCCACAACTGGTACAACAAAGATATTGTGGAAGACTTTGTGAAGTTTGTGAAAAATTATTATCAAAGTTTTGATTGTAACACGGGTCCGAATTAGAGATAAACGGAACTTGTGTTGGACAATCGTAACCATAATGAGCATTGTTTCCACATAACTCACAAGAATACGTCTCGTACTGGGGTTGTAGAGGTAAGGCGGAAAAATCTAGAGAATGTGGCGTATTATTCAAAGGAATAGTGCTCTCCTTGTAAGTAAGTTTAAAACGATCCAAAAACTCTGGAGTATGAGTTCTATGATTTGCTGCCTTCTCTGCGATATTTTTTTCTTCCTGCTCTTCCTTAACTTTTTGTTGAATTATCAACTCACACCAAGTTTGCATAGTATCAAGAGCTTTTTGAACTCTAATATCGTTGGAAGGGTTGTCTAAGAAACTCATATGTGGATCATAATTGTTGGAAGAATTCGGATTAACGTATAAATTGCATTTCGAACAAAATCCATTCTCGTGCTTACTTCCACACCTCTCACAATAACACCGGTGACAACAATACTGATCCTCATCCATCCGTATTTTACAGTAAAAACAATGACGATAGTCACGATAGTCGAGTGACGCCATAAGAATTGAGGGATAAGAAAAAAAAGAATTAAACGGATAAGAAGATAGAGAAGAATATTTTTGGATTTTTATGAAAGAAAAATATATAAAAGAAAAATATTTTTGGGACCGATAGTCAAAGGTGTACGGTAGCTCTCTAAAAAAACACACAAAGAAGCAGAGGAGTGGGTAAGCGCGAAGCGTTTTAAAAACCTTCTCCTTTTGGGTCCAAGTTCGTTGGATCAACCCTCCTTATACCTCTCTTATAGTTTGTTATTCTAAAGGTGAGCCGATTTAACAATTGACATCCCGGTTTCTTTTGTTGTTGTTTTTTTTATTTTTGATTACTTTATTTGTATTTTTTTAATATACGAAAATATTCACAAACAAAGAATGACTTTCGAAGAAGGATCTTCAAAAAACAATCTTCAAACGATAACTTGAAATTCGTAACACATCCTCTCCGGCAACGGCGCCAAAAATTGATCCCTTCAAATACGTATATATAATAAATATATATATATAAGGATTTATCAATAATAATATAGAGAGTAAGTATTCCGAAAGGGTTTAAAGAAAATCGCTCTTGACCAAAGCAACTTCAAAAACCTCCCGGGTCGTTTCCTTGACGAGGCTTGAATTGAATGTCGAGTTATCATTTGTGATCGTCATTTTGAATGGTTTAAGTTTTGATTTGGTTTTTATACTACTTTAAAGAAAAATAACAACTCAATACTAGATTTACTATAATAGGAATACTAATAATATAATAACTCTAAAAAAGGGCAGCTAATAAAAACAAACAAAACGGTTCAAATATATCTAAAGAGATATGCTTGTTAAGTAATAATGTTTAGATTCTAAGTGTGGACTTAATAATAAAAATGACTTTTTAATGAGAAATTAATTGCTAAATTTAAGCTTATTTAATCTTGCGAATTGTACCCGTTCTACTAAATAAAACTTTAATATAAATAAATTTTCACAAAATATTAATCATTAGTCACTTTTTATTATTCCACACTTAGTTCACTAAGCACATATTACTCGACAAACATACTAATAAACTACTCGTTAATTATCATAACTAGGCTAAAAATAATAAGCATACTATGCTACGGGAAACAAGCAAAGGGATAACAATATTATCTAAACTAAACATGGCAATAAAAGCATAAACATAAATGAAATAAAGAGATAAGGAAAAGATGAAACCGGGAATTAGCTTGGTAAGACGCAGAGACAAACGCGATATGAACACATAGTCCATAGCATGAAATAAAACCAAACTAATCCAAATCCCAATCTATAACTTCATAAACAAAATCCGAACCAAATAGCAAATACATCAACGAGCCAAGACGTGAAAATAGCCTTTAACCCTATGACTACTTTATAATCCAAAGTGATCAAAATTAATTCAAAATTTAGGAAAGGACAAAATTTACTAATATGCCGCTATCTCATGTGTTTTCAATTGTTATCTAAAACAAAAAGAAAGGAATAATGAAAGGCTGGAGATACTAACCCAAACAAAAGAAAAGGACATGTTGCTTGAATATATTGAAAGACACATAGTAAATATGAGACACGGAATATCTATATAGAGAAAATGATGAGGTACTCTGCATTTTTTAAGCTGCAATCACTAGGAGACTCTAGAGTGAAAGGGCACTTCACCGAACCATCAAACAAACCAATCTTTAGAAGCCAAAATAATTTTCGATTCATCACAATCATCAAATAAACAACTCATGTATCTTTTATTTGAATAATCCTTGAGAACACAATGCTTGGAAAGAAAATGACAATACTTTAGAAGACAAAAAACATTAAATAAACTGTAAATAAGCCAAAAGCTGTCCTAAAAACTAAATATTTTTTTGTGTGAATTCCATCTCCTATTTATAGGGAAATGTTGTGAGGTAAATTAGTCAAGGTCTTCAATTCTTCCAATCATTCCATATTTGCATATGGAAAGCTTCCAATGATGGCCAAATCATCATTAAAACCGTGCCTTGACTTTGATTCTTTCCTTTTATTTTTGTAACTGCATATGGAAACTATAATCTTGGCCAATCAACATTAAACTGCATCTTTATTGCATTGACTTTGTCCATTCAATGCGTCATTTTTGGATCATATTTTATTATATTTCAAATGAAGGAGAAAGCTGGTAACGGGCGTTAGTGTAGGGACTAACGATGTCATGGCTTGAGGACTAACGATGTGATATGTTTCTGGTGTGGAGACTAACAGTCGTTAAGTCCTTATTTGGGCTTCTTCCTTGGGCCGATTTTCTTCATAATTTGGGCCGGTCTTGGCCCATTAATTTTTTGGCTATGTTGGCCCACTAAGATGCATACGCCTTCGGCTTTGGTTTTTCACGCTCTTTTCATTCTCGTGCTCGGTTTTGTCCGTTTTGGCTTCATTTTTCGTCTTTTTGTGTATATCCGTTACCTGCACATTCAATAACACAAAACAAGCATATATTTGGCATTTTATGTCCATTTTTGGTTATTTAAGCTTGTTTTATTAAGGAAAAGGTATGTGTATTTAAGCACAATACAACAAACAATGATCAGATCCAAGCATATCCACACTATGGTCGAAACCCTATAACTGTTTCACCTTGAAATCTTTAAAATGTTTTACACCATAAATGTTTAACCTTGAACGTAAATCACCAGGTGAATCCCAAACCCATACATTATTCATGTCAACAGTAACCATTATATGAACATACCTGCTGCTTTCAAGATCTATAACAGATCCATAAAGAATGAACAATATTCTTGTAGCCTGTTGTTGTAATACCAACCATAGCAGGAACAGTAAATATGACAATGAAGCACAAACCTTAAAAATAAATTATGGTTTACTTAGTTTGCGCGCACGAATATAACAAACATATGTATAATATTTGGGATTTGTGTCTTCACTAGTAAACGAGACAACAACTGCAGTAAAACATGAAGATTCAACACCAGGAATCGTGCTACTAGGGTTCATCATCACCCCCTTGGGTAACTCACCATGACTAGTAACACCACAGACTTTAACCTCAATATTCAACAAACCCTAATTTTGTTAAACATGCATCGTGAACCTCAAAAACCCACCATGAAACCCAAAAACATTCACCAACTCGTATTGCATACCAATACATGTAGAGAGGACGAAAAGATGTTGTTATGGCAGCTACTTTGAAACCCTAAGAAAACTTTTACCACAAAAACGATTTCTTGAAGATTAGTGTTTTTAGGGTTTCTTTAAAAACCTTGTAGATCCTAGATCGAGAGCCCCATGGCTTTGATACCAATTGATAAATCTAAAGATCGTTGTAAGCTCAGGTTGTTTAGACCTTTATCTAGGATAATATCAATGTTCATAAGTTATAAAAACAAAGCGAAATAAGAACAAAGATATTCAACAAGGTTTTATTACCATACGTTTCCATCAAGCCCCAATTCTAGACGATCAACTCTAGAACGGTTACAATCTAACAGGGATCAAAGATCCTTGGGGCTACACCAACACTCTAGACGTCTACATCTTCTACACTTTGTGTACACACACTTTTCTGGATGCTAAAACTATGTGTCTATGATCTCTTTATATAGGGAGAGATCAAGACTTACAAAGGAAGATAAACATTAGACAAGTAAATCTTTTAAACATTAAATAATGTCTTCTATTATCTTTATCTTCTTAAGGAAATCTTCCAGAATCTACATAATTCTCCATCATCTTGTAAAATTATTTAATAACAATTTTAGTCCTTTTGTTTCATTCTTTTATTTATTTTGTCTCATCAAATCTAGAATCCTAACACAATCAGAAACTACCCAAACAGTGTCTGCACTAAAACTTCTGGTACTCAAAACTGGAGACTATGATCTCTGGAGTATGAGGATGGAGCAATATCTTACTCACACTGATTATGCTCTTTGGGAGGTTATTGTAAATGGTGATGCACCTGCTATTACATCTGCTAGTGCTTGTACTGAAGGTCCCATCCTACCTAAAACTGCTGAACAAAAGCTAGCAAGAAAAAATGAATTGAAAGCAAAAAGCACTCTGTTGTTGGCCATTCCTGATGAGCACCTATTGAAGTTTCATGGAATCAAGGATGCAAAGACCTTATGGGAAGCAATCAAGGCCAGGTTTGGAGGCAACAAAGAATCAAAGAAAATAAAGAAAATCATTCTGAAGCAGCAATATGAGAATTTTTCTGCATTAAGATCTGAAGGACTAGATAAAACCTATGATAGGTTTCAGAAACTCTTCAGCCAATTGGAAATTCATGGTGAAGTTATCTCTCAGGAAGATGCAAATCTAAAGTTGCTGAGAAGTCTACCATCAGCTTGGAACAATTTTGCTTTAATAATGAGAAACAAATCTGATCTAGAAGGTATATGAATCTGAGATTAAAGTCCAATCAAGCTCAAGCTCAAACTCTCAGAATGTGGCTTTTGTATCTTTAGAAAACACTAGCAGTACTAATGAATGGAATGTGGCTTTTGTATCTTCAGAAAACACTAGCAGTACTAATAAAGCAGTTAATATTGCTCATGAAGTTTCTACTGCTAGTTCACAAGGACAAGCTTTTTCCTTACTTATGCTGATAATGTCATGTTTTCCTTCTTTGCTAATCAATCTAATAGTCCACAATTGGACAATGAAGATATAGAGCAGATTGATACTGATTATCTTAAAGAGATGGATCTCAAATGGTAGATGACCATGCTTACCATGAGGGTGAAGAGATTCTTAAAGAAGACAGGAAGGAATCTCAACTTCAATAGCAAAGAAATTGTTGGCTTTGATAAGACAAATGTTGAATGTTACAACTGCCACAGGAGAGGTCACTTTGCTAGAGAATGTAAGGCACCAAGGAATCAAGGGAATAGAAATAGAGATGCTCCAAGAAGGAATGCACCAGTGGATACATCTACTACAAATATCCTTGATGTTAAAGATGGGATAGGTGGGTTATGATGGAGCTTTCAGGCTGAAAAGGCCAGTCAAAAACATTGCTCTAATGCTTGTACATCCCAAGGTTCATCAAATTTCCTTCAAGTTCGGACTTTGAGTACAACTACTTGCTCTAAAGATTGCCTTTAGATCAAGAAACATACTTCAAACAGTAGGATCCAACATGTGAAAGCTCTTAATAAAATCTAATCTAGAAATTATAGGTTATCAAATGGTGATTAGACTCATTAAAAAAAAAAAAAGCTAAGGATAGTTGTTCATGAAAAGAATGAAGATTGTTTATGAAGAAGACATTTGCATTATTTAAAGTATGAATGTCCAAGTAAAAGATATTTCTATCAAAGACCTTAAAATCAGTAGAAGAAGCTTAAAAGATGAAAGATGATTGAAACTTAAACTATAAAAAAATTGAAGAATCATCAAAGATCTAACTAAACTGATAATATAGTCCCAAATAAGTGCTAAAGACAATAAGCAGGTCTTGTTAAGGATATTCAAATGAATGAGAAGTGAGTGTTCATAAGTGTGTTTTAACAGTAGGATAAAGTGATGTGGATGATAATCCCAGTAAATAATAGATTCAAAACAAGTGAAGTTTCATGCCAGTTCCCCTCCCTACAACTGGGAACTACATGCCCTCTAAGACCTACTAATCCTTTGCTGGGTTAGATTGATTCTGTCTAATAAGACTAAAAGAGTTGAAGAACTGAACTAGTATATCTAAGACTAGTAAGGATATTGAGAAAAGCCGAAAATGTTAGCCAATACTCCTAGTCATGAAGATGGACACTGTTAGGTAATAATGATAGAGTGTTTAGACTTAAATTCTGATCAGACAAAACAAATTAATTAAAATCAATTTTGTCAAATCTAATAAAAATGTGAAATCTATTAATAAGGAAAACACACATAGGCAAGTAGAGTATCCTAAGAAAAGTCAAAGTCCTAGGGAAAATAGAAGAAAATGGAATGGGATGATAACTCAGAAACTAAGAAATGGTTTTGAGTTTATAAAGAAAGCTTGTTTTATATGTGGGAGTTTCAACCATTTAATCAAAGACTGTGATTTTCATGACAATAAAATGGTAGAAAAATATGTGTTGAATAATAAGGGAATGGTTACTGGTCAAAGGGAAATTAGACCAGTATGGAACAATGCTTAGAGGGTGAACCACCAAAATAAATTGACTCACCCACATCCTAAAAGGATGTTTGTTCCAACAGCTGTATTAACAAAGTCATGGCAAGTGCCAGTTAATGCTGTTAAGCAAAGCTCTCCAAGAGCAGCAGCATCAATTAGTACTGCCAGGCCTGTTAATACTGCTGCCCCTAAATCAAAAGTGAATGATGCATTACCCAAAACATATTCTTATTTTAAAGCACATTCACCAGTAAGAAGGGCTTTTAACCAAAAATCAGCAGCTAAAACCAATAATCTTAATGAAAAAGTTAAAACTGCTAAGGTTAACAATGTAACTACTGCTGGGCCAAAAGCAGTAGTTAGTGCTGCTAAGGGAAATGGGGAAAATGCTGTTAAGTCCTCAGCATGCTGGATTTGGAGACCAACAGGAAATGTTATTGACCATACCTCCAAAGACAGTGGATCATACATGCTTAAAAGATTTGACTATGTTGATCTACAAGGCAGACTCAAGTCAGTAATGGCTTGGGTCCCCAAGAGAAACTAATTCTCTCATTTTGAGTGCAGGGTAATCCACAATATACTTTACAGGATCAAGGGATTTTTAACAGTGGATGCTCTAGGCATATGACTGGAAACAAGTCCTTTCTTACAGATTATCAAGAGATTGATGGTGGATTTGTTGCATTTGCAGGAAGTCCTAAAGGAGGTAAAATTACTGGAAAAGGTAAAATTAGGACTGGGAAATTAGACTTTGAAGATGTATACTTTGTAAAGGAACTTAAGTTTAACCTTTTCTCTGTCTCACAAATGTGTGACAAGAAAAACAGTGTTCTTTTCACTAAGACTGAATGTCTTGTTCTATCTCCTGACTTTAAGCTACTTGATGAAAGTCAAGTCTTGCTTAAAGTTCCCAGACAGAACAACATGTACAGTTTTGATCTAAAGAATGTTGTTCCTTTAGGAGGTTTGACTTGTTTATTTGCGAAAGGCTACAATAGATGGAGTCTAATTATGGCATAAGAGAGGCTTGGTCATATAGAACTTTAAAACTATGAATAAACAAGTAAGGGAAGAACCTTGTAAGAGGATTGCCTTCAAAGCTTTTTGAAAATGACCATACTTGTATTGCTTGTCAGAAGGGAAAGCAACACAAAGCCTCTTGTAAGACCAAGCTTGTGAGCTCTATCAGCCAACCCTTACAAATGTTACATATGGACTTATTTGGCCCAACATCTGTAAGGAGTATTAATCACAAGACATATTGCCTTGTTGTCATTGATGACTATAGTAGGTTTAGTTGGGTTTTCTTTTTGGCCACTAAGGATGAGACTAGTGGGATCCTTAAAACTTTTATTACTGGCATAGAAAACCAAATAAATCATAAGGTTAAAATCATCAGATGTGACAATGGAACTGAGTTTAAAAATAATGACATGAATCAGTTCTGTGGGATGAAAGGGATTAAGAGGGAGTTTAGTGTTGCCAGAACTCCACAACAAAATGGAGTTGTTGAAAGAAAGAATAGGACACTAATAGAGGCAGCTAGGACTATGCTAGCAGATTCATTATTACCTACTACATTTTGGGCTGAAGCAGTTAGTACTGCTTGTTATGTTCAGAATAGGGTTTTAGTGACCAAGCCTCACAACAAGACACCTTATGAACTATTATATGGTAGACCACCTAGTATAAGTTTTATGAGACATTTTGGGTATCCTGTGACTATTCTTAAAAACCTTAGATCCCCTAGGCAAAAAGGGTTCTTTGTTGGATACTCTATAAATAGCAAGGCTTTTAGGGTATTTAACACTAGAACTAGGAAAGTAGAGAGACCTGCAACAAAACTATTCTTGAAACAAACAAACCCAATGTTGCAGGGAGTGGACCAGATTGGCTCTTTGATATTGATTTACTAACAAACTCTATGAATTATGAGCCAGTTACTGCAGGGAATCAAACTAATAAGAATGCAGGTATCAAGGATAATGTTGATGCAGTACCTACTCAACAATATATTCTGCTACCATTACTTTATGATAGTCCACAGAGCTCAGAGGATGCAGTTGCTGATGATGCTGGTAAAAAGACTAATGAAGAACCAGCAAATGAGGGTGAAAGAAATGGTCAAGAAAAAGAAGGAGGAGCTTCAAATAAAGAAGATGACCAGAATGTGCAAGATTTTAGAGCTGAATTGGATAATTTGCTTGTTCAACAGAAGGAAGGTTATGCTAACAGCACTAACAGAGATAGTACTGTTAGTCCATCTGTTAGTACTGCTGGGCAAATTTTTACTAATGCTGATGATCTTCCAACTGATCCTCTTATGCCTGATTTGGAGGATACTGCTGATCTTCTAAATACTGGTATCTTTAGTGGTGCATATGATGATGAAGATGTGGGTGCAGAGGCTGACCTTAACAACTTGGAAACCACCATGAATGTCAGTCCTATTCCCACAACCAGAATTCACAAGGATCATCCTAAAGACCAGATCATTGGAGACATAAATTCAGCTACTCAAACAAGGAGGATGACCAAGATTTCTGAAGAACATGCTATGGTCAGTTACATCAAAAAGCAGAGGAGAACAAATCACAAAGATTATCAAAACTGCTTAGTTGCCTATTTTCTCTCACAAATAGAACCCAAGAAGGTGACACAAGCTTTGACAGATCCAAGCTGGATAGAGGCAATGCAAGATGAATTGCTACAGTTTAGTTTGCAGAAGGTTTGGAGATTGGTTGATTTACCCAAAGGCAAGCATGCAATTGGAACAAAATGGGTCTATAGAAACAAGAAAGATGAGAGAGGGATAGTAGTTAGAAACAAGGCAAGACTGGTTGCACAAGGTTACACCTAAGAAGAAGGCATTGATTATGATGAGGTTTTTGCTCCTGTTGCTAGGATAGAAGCAATCAGGTTATTTTTGGCCTATGCATCATTTATGGGGTTTATTGTGTACCAGATGGATGTGAAGAGTGCCTTTTTACATGGTACTATTGAAGAGGAGGTGTATGTATGCCAACCTCCTGGTTTTGAAGATCCATAGTTCCCTGACAAAGTTTGTAAAGTAGAAAAAGCTTTATATGGTCTACATGAAGCTCCTAAAGCCTGGTATGGGACCTTGTCTACCTACTTATTGAAAAATGGATTTAGAATAGGCACTATTGATAAGACTTTATTCAGCAAGAAGGACAAAGGTGATATCCTGTTAGTGCATGTGTATGTTGATGACATCATCTTTGGATCTACAAAGAAGTCTTTATGTGTTGAGTTTGAGTAGATGATGCATAAGAGATTCCAGATGAGTTATATGGGGGAGCTCACTTTGTTTTTAGGGTTACAAGTAAAGCAGAAAGATGATGGAATCTTCATTAGCCAAGACAAGTATGTGGCTGATATATTGAAAAACTATTGACGATTAGATTTTTGTCGGGTATAGCAATAAGACATCAAGCACTCCAATGAGACAAACAAGCATTACCAAGGAATGATGAAGCAGAAGGATGTGGATGTTCATTTATACAGATCAATGATTGGATCATTGATGTATGATTCGATCCAAATAGTCTATATATAATAAAATATATATCCTAAATATTTCAAATTAATTATAGTATAGAGAGTATCCCGTTTGATATGAAAGTTGCTTGAGGACAAACAATATTATATCTCCCGGATGTCGTATCCCGACAAGAGGCGAATTTCAAAACTGCGAAAGTACCTTGTTTGATGCTTGAATATCAAGTATTTTGGTTTTTGATTTTAATTCTACTTATGAAACGCAAAAATAAATAAAGGCAAGTAAACAAATAAGGCAATTAAGGATTAAAGCTAAAAACGATAACGGGATCGAAAAACGCGTCTTAAAAACCTAAACTATCAAATTTTAATCCTAAAAATGCAAATTTAATTTCTAATGGTCCTAAATGATTAAAAATAATTTTAGAAAAAAAGAAATAATTGTTTTAGAATTGTTATTTATTTATTATGAATTAAAAACAGTTTTAATCTAAAAATAATACTAAAAATACTAAACTATTTTATAAAAATTCCAAAAAATTACTGAAAGTGCTTAACACTACTGCTAATGTTCCTAAAGAAAAACAGTTTAATAAGCTCAAGCCAATAAGCAGCTAAAATTCGAATAAGCTCAATAAGCTTTTAAAACTAAAAACCTATAACAATTTAATAATGCAACACTTGTTTGAAAAAGACCCCATGGCAGATGGTGATGAGTGTGTGTGTTAAAACGTATGCTATAAAAGGGGGAGGTCATAGGTTCGAAACCTATGGCGAAACCTGTGGCCACCCTTTTTGAAAAACATTTTTTTTTACTTTTTTTTTTGAAAACTTTAAAAGAACTAACTAAAATAAGCTACTTTTGTAAAAGGCACTTTTCTTAAAACCTTGAAATAAGCTAGAATCAGCTAGCTTAAAATGAGACAGATTGTAAAATACTAAAAAGCAAAACTGTTTGATATTTTTGAGACTCAATAAGCAAAAGATAAGCAAATAAGCTGAACACTATTAACTACCAAGACCTAATAAGCTAATGTGAAAAAGACTTAACCAACAATATGAGCTGAAAAGCTTTCAAAAGCTAAAAGGTAAACTGACTCTTTGTTGGATACTCTATAAATAGCAAGTCTTTTAGGGTATTTAACACTAGAACTAGGAAGGTAGAGGAAAACCTGCACATAACCTTTCTTGAAAACAAACCCAAGGTTGCAGGGAGTGGACCAGATTGGCACTTTGATATTGATTTACTAACAAACTCTATGAATTATGAGCCATTTACTGCAGGAAATCAAACTAATAAGAATGCAGGTATCAAGGATAATACTCATAAATATATTCTTCTACTTTTACTTTATGACAGTCCAAAGAGCTCAGAGGATGTAGTTGCTGATGATGCTGGTAAAAAGACTAATGAAAAACCAGCAAATGAGGGTGAAAGAAATGGTCAAGAGAAGGAAGGAGGAGCTTTAAATAAAGAAGATGACCAGAATGTGCAAGATTTTAGAGCTGCATTAGATAATTTACTTGTTCAATAGATGGAAGGTTATGCTAACAACACTAACAGAGCTAGTACTATTAGTCCATCTGTTAGTACTGCTGGGCAAATTTTTCCTAATGTTAATCTTCTAAATACTGGTATCTTTAGTGGTGCATATGATGATGAAGATGTGAGTGTAGAGGTTGACCTTAACAACTTGGAAACCACCATGAATGTCAGTCCTATTCCCATAACCAGAATTTATAAGGATCATCCTAAAGACCAGATCATTGGAGACATAAATTCAGCTACTCAAACAAGGAGGATGACCAAGATCTTTGAAGAACTTGCTATGGTCAGTTACATCAAAAAGCAGAGGAGAACAAATAACAAAAATTATCAAAGCTACTTATTTTCCTGTTTTCTCTCACAAATAGAACCCAAGAAGGTAACACAAGCTTTTACAAATCCAATCTGGATATAGGCAATGCAAGATGAATTGCTATAGTTTAGTTTGCAGAAGGTTTGGAGATTGGTTGATTTACCCAAAGGTAAGCATGCCATTGGAACAAAATAGGTCTATAGAAACAAGAAAGATGAGAGAGGGATAGTAGTTAGAAACAAGGCAAGACTGGTTGCACAAGGTTACACCTAAGAAGAAGGAATTGATTATGATGAGGTTTTTGCTCCTGTTGCTAGGATAGAAGCAATCGGGTTATTGTTTGCCTATGCATCATTTATGGGGTTTATTATATACCAGATGGATGTGAAGAGTTCCTTTTTATATGGTACTATTGAAGATGAGGTGTATGTGTGCCAACCTCCTGGTTTTGAAGATCCACAGTTCCCTGATAAAGTTTATAAGGTAGAAAAAGCTTTATATGGTCTACATCAAGCTCCTAGAGCCTGGTATGAGACCTTGTCTACCTACTTATTAGAAAATGGATTTAAAAGAGGGATCATTGATAAGACTTTGTTTATTAAGAAAGACAAAGGTGATATCATGTTAGTACAGGTGTATGTAGATGACATCATCTTTGGGTCTACAAAGAAGTCTTTATGTGTTGAGTTTGAAAGTTTGATGCTCAAGAAGTTCTAGATGAGTTCTATAGGGGAGCTCACTTTCTTCTTAGGGTTATAGGTCATGCAGAGAGATGATGGAATCTTCATCAGCCAAGACAAGTATGTGGCTAATATATTGAAGAAGTTTGATTTTGTTACAATGAAGACAACAAGCACTCCTATTGAGAATCACAAGGCATTGCTCAAGGATGAAGAAGCTAAGGATGTAGATGTTCATTTATACAGATCATTGATGTACTTGACAGCTTCTAGGCCTGACATAATGTTTGTTGTTTGTGCTTGTGCAAGGTTCCAAGTTACTCCTAAAGTCTCACATCTTCATGATGTTAAGAGGATCTTTAGATACTTGAAAGGTCAACCTAAATTAGGCCTTTGGTATCCTAGGGATTCACCATTTGACTTGGAAGCTTTTTTTGATAGTGATTATACTGGAGCTAGCCTTGACAGGAAATCCACAAAGGAGGTTGTCAATTTCTTGGCAAAGGGTTGATTCCATGGCAATGTAAAAAGCAAAATATAGTTGCCAACTCCACTACTGAAGCAGAGTATGTTGCTGCTACAAATTGCTATGGACAGGTGTTGTGGATCCAAAATTAGATGCTTGATTATGGGTTTAATTTCATGAACGCCAAGATTTACATTGATAATGAAAGCACCATTTGTATTGTAAAGGATCCAGTGTTTCATTCTAAAACCAAGCACATTAAAATAAGGCACCATTTCATCAGAGATTCTTATGATAAGAGGCTCGTTCAAGTGATTAAGATACATACAGATCACAATGTTCCAGATCTTCTCACAAAGGCATTTGATGTTAGCAGGTTTAACTTTATGATTGCTAGCATTAGATTACTTAATCTCTAAAGATGTGTTTGTTAGACTAATTATTAATATGATTTGGAGATAGTATTAGAGATAAATTTAGAAATAAAACTGGTAATTGTAAGGTTAATACTCCTAGGCAGGTTTTAGTACTGCTAAGTATAATTAGTACTGCTAGTTATACTTAGGACTGCTAGTTTAAGCTGTTAGTCATAATTAATATTGTTAAACAAGAAAATACTCTGGATTGTGTATTCTTGGTTTTGGACTAACATTTACAGGCTAAGCATATTAAGTACATGGTATTGAATGCTTCACCTCTAAAGTATTAATTAAGGGGAGGCTAATTATGTCAATATGCAGTCAAGAATGGATGAAAGGACATGTAACATCAAACAAAAGTATGTGAAGAGTCAAATACCAAAAAGAGGTCAGGACACTAAGATACCTTAGTCTGGTGGTCCTTTGAAAAGAATGGTAATGAGGTTGTCCATAAGGAGTTGGGTGACAGAATGGAAAGGGCTGCCAGTACTGCTTCTAGCTTTGAAGCAGAGCAGGACAGTGGTAACATAAATAGGACCCAATCCATGGCAACACTTAATGAGCTAAGTCCTTAGGGAACTGGTTCAAGTAGTAGTCCCAGGTGCCAAGAAACCATATTGGGGGTGTAGATGTTCAAACTAGGTTTAAGACTACATCTAAATAGTCTAATGACCCACCTCTCTCAAGAGTTCACACACTTGGAAGTAGATAGGACAGCATGAAACTAATGGAATTGATGGAACATTATACACAACTGTCTAAATTGGTGAGATTAAAAGAATTGAGAGAAAGAAAAAATAGACAGAGAGAAATTGTGAGCTCAAAAGAATAGAGAGATATAGTGAGCTAAAAACAGAAAGAGTGACTTGGTGAGAAAAGAAATAAGAGATATAGTGAGCTGAAAAACAGAAAGAGAGCTTGTGAGAATTTAAATTTATGAAGGAAATGCTTGTTGGAACTGAATTGGAGTTGATACTGCCGAGCATAAACTTAATACGGCCAGTATTAAGTTAGTACTGCCAGGCATATCTTAATAATGCTAGGTAAAGTTAATACGGCTAGGCTTAAAGTTAGTACTGTTAGGCTAAACTTAGTATTGTTGGTTAACCGTTAGTACTGTTTGAGGCATAATAGAATTTCATTAATTAAACATAGCCGTTGAGATATTTTCGCCAACTACTTTGCTTATAGGTTTACTTGATTTGTATAAATCTTGAACTTTATTTATATATCTAGATTTCTTCAAGATAAATACTCAATTTTATTCAGTCGGTCCAATCAAAAACCTTAAGTACTCTCTATTATCTTAATTACCTTTACCAAACATACATACTCTCATCCACGATCATAACCCAGAACCCTACTCCTATTTTTTTAAATCGAATGGCGAATTTGGACTTCTGTGACAAACACAATATGGTCGCCTTCTTAAAGAAACAAGAGGGAAGTAAAGGATTTCATCAGATAGCGGATTTTCTCAATTCTACTCATATTAAGTATTCTCTTACTGAAAATCCAACCATCAATGTTTCACTCATCCATTAATTTTGGAAAACTGCTTCTACAAGCACATTTGAGAATGGAGAGATGGAAATAATTGCTACCATTGATGGGAGAGTTAAGACTGTTACTAAAGCATCTATAAGGAGGCATCTCAAGCTAGAAGATTTTAATGGTATTAGTAATTTACCTAATACTGAAATTTTTGAGCAACTTGCTCTTATGGTGTATATGTCCAATTTTAACAGATTAGCTTTTCAAGAGGGACACTTTTCCCCTCAATGGAGGTTTTTGATTCATACCATCGTTCATTGTTTGAGTGCTAAGAAAACTGCTTGGGATCAATTTAGTAGCAACATAGCCGCTGCTATCATTTGCTTGGCTACAAACAGAACTTTTAATTTTTCAAAAATGATTTTTGATGGCATGTTGAAAAACTTGGATAATCAGTCTAAATTTTTAATGTATCCAAGATTTATACAAATCTTTTTGAACAAACACAAAAGACAGCTTCTACCTCACAAAAGAACTTATATTGCTCCTACTCTTACTCAAAAACTTTTTGGCAATATGAGAAGGATTTCTAAGGGTTATAATGGGGTGGACATTCCATTGTTTCCAACAATGCTTGTTCAGGGCCTAATTTTTTAGGGTGAAGGATCAACAGTCCCAGTTGAGTCCCATCACACACCCACCAGTGCTCCATCCACCTCACAACCACCAACTTCACCACCATCTATGCAAACAACCCATGTTGCAGAAGAGGCTGCTACCATGCCTCATGATTCACCTCTCCCAAGAGTTCACTCACTTGGAAGTGATGAGGGCAGTATGACACTTCATGAATTGATGGTTCTTTGTACCACATTGTCCAAGAAAGTGGAGAGTTTGGAATCCGACTTGAAGCAGACCAAACTGACATATGGTGCTGTTATACTAAGCTCATCATGAAGGTGAAGAAGTTGGAGAACAGAATTAAGTCAAGCAAAGCTAAATGAAGGGTCAGACTTATCGTTTCAGAAGATGAAGGTAACTTAGAGGATCCTTCCAAACAGGGGAGGAAGATTGCTCAGCTTGATGAAGATGAGGTAATTACTCTGGTACAGATGGGTGCACAGACTTAAGGGAGGCATGAGCATGATTTGGAACCTGGTTTTGAGTTTACTACTCCTGAAGAAGTTTATACTGCTGAGCCTGATATTAGTACTGCTAATGTACGAGTTAGTACTGCTGGTGCAGAAGTTAGTACTGCCAGCCCTAAAGTTAAAACTGTTGCTGAAAGTTTAGTGTACATCAGAAGAAATGCAACAAAGAGAAAAGATAAAGGCAAAGCTATTATGAAAGAAGTTGAACCTATTCAGAAGAAAACAAAGTTACAACTAGAGAAAGAAAGACTTGGGTATGAAGAAGCTTTGAGATTGCAAGAACAACTTGATGAAGAAGAAAGGCAAAGGATAGCCAGAGTTCATGAAGAAGCTAACACTTTTAATGCTGAAAAATGGGATAACATACAAGCTTAAATTGAAGCTGATGAAGAATTAGCACAGAAGTTACAAGAAGAAGAAAGAGGAAAATTCTCTGAAGTTAAGAAAGCAAGACTGCTTGTAGAAATGATAAATGAAAGAAAGAGATTGTTTGCCCAACAAAGAGCTGAACAAAGAAGGAACAAGCCTATGACTCAAGCTCAACACAAAACTTACATGTGTAATTATATCAAGAATATGAGAAGTCACACTCTACAACAATTAAAGAAACTTTCCTTTGATGAGATCAAGGAGTTATTTGAGACTACAATGAAGAGGGTAAAAGATATGCATGAGATATATTAGGAATAGATATGCATGATCATGTAACACGTTTTGTAAGCCCATTAGGGTTTCCTTGGTGTATATAAGGAACCCTACGGCATTGATCTATATATAAAGTTTTATATAGTTTTCATAGCAAATATAGTTAGTATTTATAGTTTCAAGGTTATTTTATAACTTTGATTGTGTTTAATATATTGAAAGTTTAGCAAGATCTTGTTTTACTGTTTCATTGTTCTTCTTTGTATTACATGCTAGATTCCGCATAGTTTGTAGTATTTATAATCTTAGTTTCTACTATAGTTGTTTTGGATCTATCCAACACAACTAAGCTTTAACAAGCTATGTAAGATCTGTTCAAAAGGGATCAACATTACATATATGGCGGGTTCGTGTAATCCGTTCATGACTTAGGAAATACTTATACAGATCATCACAAGTGTGACAAAGCAACATAATTTGGAGAAACATAAGAAGGAGTAATGCATGATTAAGTAAATATATTCGTTTACCATAAAGTTATCACCAGTAATATATATTTATATTTAGTTTAATTAGCTAAAACAAACCAACCTCTCACACCATGATATTTACCTGCTTTAATAAAAATATAAAAACACAAAAAGAATCTTATCTCAACCCTGTAGACTTTTGTTAGATTTTGTTTCGAGCCTTTCCAACCTATTCCCCTAAATAACGATAACAACCCCTGAGACTTGCCTATACTACACTACAATGATTAGGTACACTGCCTAGGGAGTTGTAAAACTTCGTGTTAAAGGCATACGATGACCGCACATCAATGTTTATGTGTTGTTTGATTGATTTTTTTTCTTCGCTTCTCTTTAACATGCTAGGCTAGATTCATTGGTATTTACTTATGATTGCATGAAACTTAGTTTGTAGATCCTTTTATTATTGCTTCTTGTGATGGATGTGCGCGTTAGGCTCTAGCAAATTGGCTATAAAATATTACCTTAGTATAGACGTCTAGGGAAACGCGAGTGTGTAGAAAAGATACCATCGGTAACAGTCTTCATACCACCTTACCCCTATTATGGTTGATCCCTCTTAAGTATTTTAATGCATGTAGTGTACTCTTAGAGGCCTTGTAATAGTCTTCATACTACCTTACTTGGGCATTGCCTTAACGGAATATTACATAGACGATAGATTTGTGTAATTTCTTCATGACCTAGTAAATGCTTACACATATCATCACAAGAGTGACAAAGCAATAAGATTAGGAGATGCAAACTAAGGAATAATGCATGACTAAGTAAATACGTTTGTTTTCCTATCTAGTTTCCACCAAAGTAGTTTAGATTTAATATTAGTTTAAATAAGTTTTAAAACTAAACCTCTCAAAATCTAAATTTTACCTGCTGGTGACATCAAATAACGTTACATTTATACCATCATTTATCCTGAATAACTTACCCACTTTTATATAATTATTGCAAGAATTGTTACTTAATTGCTTAGATTTGTTAATTGCAGTAATTATGAAGTACATTGTGAAGACAAGCTAAAAGGTGTGCATTTTGGAGCTTAAATGAAGATATTTGAAGATTATTAATTCTAACTCAATATGCCGTATCCAGCAAAGAAGATACGGCGTATCCGTGCCTGCACATCACAAATAAACCACCAAGGATCAAGACCAAATACACCATATCCTGGACATTAAATACGCCGTATTTTTTGGTTAAAAGTCAAAGATCCTGCATTTAATGCAGTCAACAGTCAATGATCCTGAAGTTAATGCAGTCAAAGATCCTGGTCAACAGTCAAACCCTGCACTTAATTCTATTAATGGGTGTGGACTGTACTCAAAGAAACTCCATCAATACGCCGTATTGACTACATTTAATATGGCGTATCCACCCTTACGAGTGTATTATGCTTTTAGCCACCAAGTTTAATTTCTAAAAGATTTATGAAGCCTAGAAGGTCCTAAAAATGGTCTGATCAATGGGAAAACTCTTGTAATCACTACACTCTACTATACGCGTTCGGTTAGCATTATGTATAATCGTTCATATACGATTTCATGTATTGTTACAATGACTATCGGCTAATACATTTAGGTATTAGCCATGTTTATGATAATATAATGTTTTAATTTGTCTTTATATCGATTGTTCCTTATTCGTTGTATGTTGATTATGTTTATCACTTCATACCCGTTTATGTGCTTAATTATGTGTTTTACCTATCATTCAACTGGGTCTAGTCCTACATATTTAATGCGCTGCAACTTCGGTGTTGTTTGGGCGTAGGCTAAGAGTCCGGGATTGGAAACATATATCGCCTTTTTTCTTTAAACTAGAATAATGGATCAACCTAATAGAAAGCCATGTTATCTGAATCTATGTTAAGTGGATAGGTAGACTATAAGCAGTGTGGGAATTAGAGGATTACACATAACATCTTGTTTCAATAGGTAGTTTATGTGGGTGTGGACTACAGGTATATGAATTTCCATGAGAAGAAGTTTGTTAAGCCTCAGTGAGCTAGGATCAATATAACACCATATTAGTTTCTTGATAGATTATAATCAACGGTGAGAGCAAGCTTTATGCGGGTTTAGGTTATTTGTTGTCAGGTTTAACTAGCAACCTAACTTAGAATGATATACCACCAACGAAATTAATTCAATCAAATGCACGAATTAGACAATAGGCAATATTATTAGATTAAATGGCTAATTAAGTTTTCCTTACATTTGATCGCTTCCTTATCTTTTGTTAATCTATTGTGTATGTTATTTGTTATCACCTTAGGATAATTAAAACTAAAACTCATGCCGTCTCTAAGGCTGAAAAAAAAAAACCCCTTTGCGTTTTAGTTTATGTTTAATAATTTAATTGAATAATTTAGGTTAGATTAGTATCAAAACTAAATAAATAAAATACCTGTTGAATTAAGAGTTAACTTCCACTCTTAGTGATCAACACCTTACTTACCAACAAAGCTACATCTTGACCGGGTACACGGCCCATTAGAGTGTTGTTTTTAGGTATAGTCGGCCTAAAATAAATAGTAAAACTTAATAACAAAAATAACACCTACACGATGGCACATTGGGTTTTTTGGCGCTGTCGCTGGGGAGTGAATTAATTAAACCTTATTCTTATTAGTGTTTCTAACCATTAATTAGTTTAGCTTAGTGTAATCTAATTATTTATTTATGTTTGTATTTATTTGCATCGTGTGTTTAATTTGTTTGTTTAAATTCCAACATTTAATTATTTTTAAAAGTATATTGTTCTGACTGATCACCTGATACGCCGTATATACCAGTTGGATACGACGTATCAAACCTTCTACCCAGAACATCGTATTGAATTCTGTAGCCTAAACGACATATCTATTCTTCCAAACAATATGGCGTATTCTATGAAATCAATATAGCGTATTGGCATTCAACAGACCTATACGGCGTATATAAATTAATGGAATACGGCGTATCTGTCGTCTGATACAGTAGCAGACCAAAACCCCATTTGATTCGATTCTACATTTAATTTCTCTCATCGAGACATATCCTACTGATTCGATTCTACATTTGATTCTACATTTAATTTCTCTCATCGAGACATATCCTACTGATTCGATTCTACATTTGATTCTACATTTAATTTCTACCAAGGAACTATTCTCACCTTTAGAAAACCCAGAACAAACATTTTGCTCAAGAAGGAGACTTTTCGATACACCAAGTCTCATAGAATCGAGTTCACCTGAGTTCGATTACATTTCTGACATCGAGGAACAATAAGAGGAAGAAGTAAGAGAAACAATGAAGGAAATAATGGAGCAATACATGAGCAAAACCCAAGGAGAGTACGGGTTGGGCGTTACTAGGCCCATGATCAACCAAGACTCCCACTTTGAATTGAAAGGGTAGTTTCTCAAGGAACTTCGTGATAATACTTTCAGTGGTTCGGAACACGAAGATACTAACGAACACATAGAAAAGGTTTCAGAGATTGTTGACTTATTTCACGTCCTAAAAATAACTCAAAATCAAATCATGCTTTGAGCCTTCCCTGTATCCCTTACTGGAGCCTCAAGCAGGTGGCTAAGAAACTAGACACCAGGTTCAATTACAACCTGGGAGGTTCTTAACACTAAGTTTCTAAACAAATACTGCCCACATGCCCGTACCACAAAGAAAATGGAGGAAATCAACAACTTCCAGCAAGAACCCG